>JAZKJV010010933.1:0-20000 GCA_037367405.1 Ottelia alismoides | reverse complement strand
GCGCTGCCTGACTGCTGGCGCGGGGGCGCCTTACGCGCATTATCGGCCCGCGCCGCTGCTGGCCGCGTATGCGCCTGTCTGTACCTGTTGAAGTGGTAGAAGGAGTCCATGAGCGCCGATAGCAGCTTCCTGTATCGCACCACTCCATAGACCACCTGCCGTATAAAGCTGTCATCAAAGGTGTTGTAGATGGCCAGCTCCGCCAGGCAGGTGTCCACATGGCTGTCCAACGTGACCTGGGCCGGGTTGAAGGACTTGTAGATTCGCTCGCAAGTATGTATCAGCTTTTCGGCGCCGAGCGGCTTTCCGCTGAGCCGGTTGCTGCCTGTGCTGCTGGCAGACTGCGGCCGCGAGTTGGGCCCGGTGCTGCTCGCAGCGGACAGCGGCCGGCTATCCATGCTGCCGCCTTACAGACCACGGAGTTCCTTGTGGCTGTCGGAAAGCCTGTTACATGATGCACATTTACACGCCTGCTACCGTCGGATGTACACAAGGATGGAGGGCTATCCGCTTGGCGTCCCAGTGTGTGGTCTGAGACGAATGTGAATGCGCACTATTGAAACACCAGGTGAGGCGTGAGCCCTCGTGATTCCTGCATACCAAACATATAGGGTTGGGTGTTCAGGCAACACCAGGCTGCACAATGGCTGGGAGCCGGAATGAAAGCCGGGCGGGCTTCTACGGTCCTTGGTGTTGCTGCAGCGGGCCCGATGACAAGCTACTGCCGCGTACGACGCGCGTACAGCCCCTTGGCCACACAACTGTGTGATGCATGCGGTGCTGGCTCCCGGCCCGCGGGCGGCGCAGTGAGTGCCGGCCGGTCCTCCCTCCCGGACAGCGGGGATGTTCACCACAGCAGTTTACCATCCCGTCAAAGCTGGTGAAAGTTGTGAAAGGTTGTTACAAGTTGGCGGCCGATCGAACCCGGTACCTTGTTAACGGTTCCAAGTTTTGTGTTGTATCGACGATATTCCTACCGTGCGTCGACAGCGTACGTGACTCTGCGTAAACGTACCCGACTGTCTGCTAGCCTTCCGCACAGGCTGTCGCGCACGCGCTTGCGCGCTTGCGCGCTGGCCTTCCCCCCCGGGTAACAAACCTGAAGCAGAGCAGCTTGGCTTGGCTTGGCTTTCAACGACGACCTTTTCAGCAGCATTTGGAGCTTTACCCATCAGCTTACTGTGGACGATTTGCAGTTCTGGACAGTTCTGGACAGAAGCTTTGGCGTTCTCGCCTGCTGAACGCATTCGCGAGGTGGCGACCTCTGAGGAGGACGGGGGGTGTGACGGCCCCCAGCGCAATGCGGCTGTCGTGCGCATATGAATGCACAGCGCCCGCAGTGGCCAGCGCCGAAGCTCCGGGGGCACACTTGGGCGCCTCGGCGACTCTCCGACGGATGGTGGTGGGCGGCGGCGCACATAAGCCGCCAGCAGTCGCCGCGCTTCCGCTAGCATGGAAGCTCCGGGTCCTGCTCCCAGGCCACAGCTTCTCAAGGCGCCGCTGCACTCCGCTGCGAGGTCTTCGCCGCGGCGGGGAGCTGCCCGGAAGGCCAGTCCCGCCGCAGACAGCGTTGGCGCATCCACAGGTGCGCCACGAACGCGCCGCATGGAACGAAAAGCCCACGTGTGCGTTCAACGCCTTTTGCGGCCGCATGCAGGCGTTTGTTAGCATGCGTTTGCTCGCTTATGCGGTCCTCTCCTGCACGGAGCAGCGCCGCAGGTGCCGTCAAGCGTACACCACTAGTAGTGGCCTTGATAACGCCAGTTTTGCGACCACAATTGCCTCTTCTGCACATTTGGAGCGTGCTGCATGTGGGCATCAGTCGTGCTGCAGGGGCATTGGAGGCATGCGCAGCACCGGGCCGTCGAGCGATGCAGCGAGTGTGCATGGAAGGGGCGCTCATGCATTTTTTCTCCTTGCATGCGCGTCTGCTGCAACAATGAACGGCGGACGGTGTGCTCGCGCAGTGTCCTCATAGAACGACTAGTACGCCAAGCATCGTACCCGATGCGACAGTGTCGCATGCTGTCGCAAAGTCTGGTGATATGTCGCGATTACCCACGCAGGTAGCTCCGGAAGGCCAGTGGTCCAGGGAGAGCGGCTATGGCCGCTCGTACAGCAAGCGCAGCGTTGGCGATGTGGTCAACGAATTGGGTGCGGGGGGCGCAGTCAACGACAGGGGCGACAGCAAAAGCAGCTGGGAGGACAGGAGAAGCATGGGCAGGGAGTACAGGAACAGCAGCAGTAGCAGGGAGCACAACAGCCGTGGGCGCGGCGCTGTTGGCAGTAGTAACAGTAGCGTCACTGGTGGCAGCAGCAGCAGCGACGGCAACCCTGGCCGGCCCCCGGACGCCCCGCAAGCAGAGCCGCCCAAGCCGCAGCCGCGATCCGCAGCCGCCACGGAGCCATTGCTGCCCAACAGCGGCAGCGCGCCGTGGAGCGGGGCGGGCAGCCCGCAGCGCGGCCGGCCCAGCCGTAGCGGCGGCAGCAACGGCGGCCGCGTGGATAGCTTGAAGGTGGTGGCCCGGCCCGCAACCAGTAGGGGCTCTCAACCGCCGCCGCCGCTGCACGACGGCGGCGGCAACAGCCGCTGGGCGGGGACGTTCAGCCAAGGGCCCTGGAGCCCGCCGCGCCGGCTGGCGGGCAGCACAGAGTCGCCCTCCCAGGAACAGCGAGGCCGGGCGACGGCGGCGGCAGGGACAGAGAGCACGGGCGGCAGCACCCGCCTGCAAAGCGCTGCCCATGCCCAACGCATCGCCGCCGTCGAGAGAAGCGCCAGCCATCGCGCAAGCGGACGGATGAGCCATGGCGCAGTCGGCCTTACGGGTGCGGCGCCTCATCCGCACGCAGCAGGTGTGGAGGGCCCAGGGCGCAGCGCCGGCCGCGCCGCCGTAGGCCTGCGGCCCGGGCGGGTCTCAGCCGCCCCCGCGAGCAGCCTCGGCGACAGCACACCTGTGGCGGCAGCGCAGCCCGGGCGAGCGAGGCCCAGCTGGCTGCAAGCAGCGCTGGACTCGCTCTCGGAGCCGCAGCAGGCGGGGCCGCTGGGCGCGGTGGCGCCAGCCCCAGCGGCGTCGCTCTCGGAGCCCAGCGCAGTGGATGCCCGGCGGCTCCGGGGCGAGGGCAGTGGTAGAGTGGGGCTGGCGCGGCTGGCGGCGGCGCCGGCGGAGGTCGGAAGTGCCGCAGCGCGGCGCACGCGGGCGGCACGTGGCGCAGCAGAGGCAAGCGCAGCGCCGGCCTTGCTGCCGGGGTCGGAGCTAGAGCCCATTGCGAACAGCGACGCGGCGGCTGCTCCGGAACCAAGGCCTGAAGCGGAGCCACCGGAGCCTGCGGAGCTGAAGACAGCTCAGGCACCAGTACCCAAAGCGGAAGCCAGCGCTGTAGCAGGCGGGGAAGGGGCAGCAGCTGCGCCACTGCCGCCGCGCATAGAAGACACTGAGAAAGCCGCCGTAGCAGAGGCGCCGGATGCCCGGCCGGTGGCGGCGCGGAGACCAGCCACAACGGCAGCCGATGCTGCGGCACAAGCGGCGCCGTTAGCGGCTGGTGCGGGGGGGGCGAATGCAGCCGCGTTGGTGCACTCCGGCAGTGTAAGGCCCTCGAAGCAGGCATCCAAGGCCAATGCGTCCCAGGCGGCGGTCCGCGCAGCGATCCAGGCCGTGCGGGCCAGGTTCGCAGAAGGCATGGTGGCGGCGGCGCCGGCGGAGCGGCGCGCAGGCCCGCAGCCGGCGCCGCCGCTGCCTGTTCATCGCCGCGGCGCATCAGCGGTCGCAGCGGACGAGGCCCCTCCCGGGAGGCTCAGGCCGCTGCCCTCGCCCAAAGGCGCTACGGCGACGTGGCCCGACGGCGCGCCAAGTGGTGCGGCGGATGCAGGGCAGAGCCCGGCGGCGAACGGCGCAGGCCCTGTTAACGTGACGCCGCCGCCGTCGCCGCCTGTTGCACAGGATGCAGCTGCTGGCGTGACCGCCAAGGCGGCAGCGCTCGCCGGCCCACCCAGTTGGCGGTCGAGGGCGCGAGCTGCGGCTGCTGCCGCCGTCGCCGCTGCTGCTGCTGCTGCTGCTGCCAGCGCAGCGGCTGCGCACACGCAACCGGCGGCGGAGGCGAACGGCAGCGGAGGCGCCCCTCCTCCTCCTCCGTCGCCGCCGTCGTCGGGTCAGGCCAGCGGTATGCAGGACGCCCCAGCAGCGCCGCCCACCGCAGCGTCGGTCAGAGGCTCGTTGCTGCAGCGTGTGCGGCGGGTGCCCCTCCCTGGCCTCCCAGAGGGCAAGGCAGCCAAGGCGCCAGCGGGGGCGGCTGCACGGCGGGCGCCGCGCGGCGCGGGCTGGCCACCGGCCAAGGCGGCCGTGGCGGTGGCGGTGGCGGCACGCACGCGCTCCGGCACCAAGCAGGACGGTGACTTTCACCCCTTGGGCCCCGTCCACCCCGACTGGGTGTGGCAGCAGCCCCACGGTGGGTCCAGAGGGTGCCGATGGTTCCGGCCATCACATCAGTGTTCATGTATTAGGCCATTCCCAGTACATGCATTGCACGTAAAGCCAAAGACGACTGGCACCCTCTGGTGGGTCTCGGCCGCAGCAGCGCTGCCATGGCGGGGATGCCTGCCGTGCACTTTTGCGTGTGCGCGCGCGCGGTGTGCGCTGGTCGTGCGTGGCCGCGTGCGTCCGTTTGTTTTTCCGATCCATGTTGCAGACCTGCATGTGTGCTTGTACCCCTATCTGTACGTGAGGGCGCTACTGAGGGTGCAGATGCGTTGGCAGCGGGGCTGCTGGATACGCCGGACCCCCGCTGTCCGCGAGCGTGTGCTCTCGCGACGTGAGCGTCCAGCTGCCGTCTGAAGGCTGCCGCCTCCAACCAGGCCGCCGCAGCCGGCGCAAACCTCGCTTTCTGCTGCTGCCACCGCGCTGCTGTCGCCGAGCAGGCTACCCCAAGGTGCAGCACGGCCACGTCAAGGCCACAGCCAACCTGGATCAGCTCGTCAGGCTCATGCTGGACGATGGTGAGGGATGGCGCCGCATGCAAGCTGGACGGCCTTTGTTCGCAGTCCTGCTCATGTTCCCGTTTTGCTCTCTTCATCTGTGTCGGTGGTGGTGGTTGGAAGGGGGGGGAGGCTGACTGAATGCGTCCTCCTCACCTGGACTGGCTGTGAGGGCCGGAAAGAGCTCTTTCTTGGATACCCAGTAAGCATACCCTGGCGAATGCTGCACGCGTATGGGGAGCTGATGGCTGCTGTGACCGTGGGAGTGGGAGTCCCTCGCAGCGTGACGCGGGCTGTTTACGGCTGTACGGGTACGGTACGGTATGGGCGGTGGGTGAAGCCCTCTTGCGTGCTACCGGGTGCGGCAGAGGGCGCCGATGGTCCCGGCCATAATGTCATTGGTAATGCATCACGCTGTATCCACTACATGTTGTTACACGTACATCCAACCGTGAGCTAGCTAGCTAGCTCCCTCTCCGGGTGCGGGTGGGCTGCAGGCGGCGGCTGGTGTGAGTGGTTGCGGGCGAGAAAGGGTTCCTCGGGCAGCGTCGCCCGGCCGCTGTGTGCGTCACCCCTGCCACCGGCGTCCTGCCCATCGCCGAGGCCGCAAGGCCAGTAGCCCAACACCCCCAACAGTAACCGCACTTTTGGGGCCCTAACCCGTTAACACACAGGTGCACACCACAGGGTGGTGTGTTTCCCGCCAAGCGCCAGTCCTCGTGTGGAACCAGTTCTTCCCGTGTGTGCACACCTGCACCTGCGCGGCCTGGTCCGTGGCCGCCCGCAGGCCCGCTGTCCAGCTGGCACCCGGAGATCCTGGTGACTGCCTTCCAGCAGGCAAGTATACGGCAGATGTACGGCAAGCATACGGCAGATGTACGGGACGCCAAGGCGCTCCACGCTGCCCTCGCATGCTTGTTGTTCGACGGCACTGCCGGTACACAACCAGAGAGATGTGTGGTCACCCCGCCGCCTGTATGGCCTAGTCGGGTAGTCGGGTGTGTCTGAGAACACTGGAGCGGCAGCCTGCTCGCAGCTGTTGCTGTTCTTGCGGTTGCGCCCGTCTGCGCTACTGCCTGTACGGTACGCCAGCGGCAGTCAAGTGGCTGCCTGCCTGCCTGCCTGCCTGCCTGCCTGCCTGAGCGCTGATGTCGCATGCATGCCACCCTCCCTGGCTTTGGCGCCCTGCTGCTGGCGGCCCCCCGGGTTGCCTGATGCCCTGATGTGTGCTGCTGGCGTCCCCCGCATTGCCTGCTGGATGTGATGCCTGCTGCTGGCGGCCCCCGTTTGCCTGCTGCCCCTGATGCCTGTCATGTGCTGCTGCCGCGCGGCGCCGCCACGCAGGTCGGCTTCTTGTCGATGCGCGAAGGCTATAAGGCCCCGAAGCGCAGCACGTTGCACAATGCGCAACACGAACCGCCGGACCCCAAGCCGCCCCTGGAGGCACAGGTTAGCGTTGCTTCTGTGACCGGTGCAGCAGTTGCTGCTGCTGCTACTGCTACTGCTGCGCGCCTATCTGTGACCGGTGCAGCAGTTGCTGCTGCTGCTACTGCTACTGCTGCGCGCCTATCACGCACATACGCGCACACAGCGTGCCGTACCAGTCCGAGCGCGGTCGAACGATCCCACTTCTCGTGTGTGCGTCTTCCCCGGGAGCTCCCTCGTAAGCAGCAAGCTTAGTGCACTCAACGGCCGTTCCGTTACCTCATCCCGGCACGTGACCGCACGCCCCGGCCACCTCTTGTGCTGCCCCCCCCCCCCCCCGTGCTACACGCCGGCTGCACAGGAGGTGGACGCCGTGGCCGATGAGCGGCTGGAGGTCGGTGTGTTGCCGCAGCAGCAGGACGATGCGGCGAGCGACGGTGGTGGGCCCGGCAGGGTACCTTCCTCGGCGCTCGGCGCACGGCGCAGCCAGCCGCCGCCTGCCCTGGAGCTCACCCTGCTGCCGCCCGAGCACGTCGAGGCGCCTCCTGCGTCCTTTGCGCACATACCGCCGTACGATGCGCCGAGACCATCGGAAACGCCGCCGCAGCCGCCGGTCCCCGCCACCGCCACCGCCACCCCGCCCACCCGCCGCCGTCAGAGCCTCCTCCCGGTGCCAAGCCCACCGGCGCGGCCGGCGGCACGCATCAGGTGCCAGCAGCGGCTGCAACGACCACAACGGCCCCCAGTGGCGGTGGCGGGACCGTCGCTGGGGACGGCACGGGGCAGCCAGCCGCAACGGTGGAGGCGGCGGGGGTGGTGCTGGCAGTGCCGTACAAGGGCCCCGCACGGTCGCTGCTGCCCCTGCTCCAGGCGGCGCTGATGCCGTACGTCTCCACGATGCCGCTGGCGCGCACCGCCGTGACGGTGCTGTGGGCGTGCGCGCGCACCGGCTACTGGCCCGCTGAGCTGGTCGAGGCGCTTATCGATCGTTTGCTGGTCCAGGACTGCACGCTCCTGCGCACGGCCCCGGTGAGCCACTCCCTCCACGCCGCCCTGCCTGCCTGCAGCGCAGTGCCGTGCAGTGCCGTGCAGTGCCGTGCCGTGCAGGCATTACCCTGCATCATCCCAGTGGGCTTATGTGTGTGTGTGCCACCCATGTCATGACCACCGACCCCGTTGGAGTCCTGTCCCCGGAGCTGCTCTGGTTCTGGCGGGCAGGCGCGAACTTCCGTGTGCATCAGCCGGTTACTAACGTGCCCCCCGTGTTGAGTGCCCTCCTCGCCCATGCACTGAAGTACGCTTCGTACGTTGGCGACACTGTCGGTTCGGCGGATGCCCTAACCGATTGGGCACACACGTTTCACTCCCTTGTGACAGCTGAGGTTTCCCGTCGCGAAACTATATGGCCCGACCGCCCCCACTTTCAGGACCCCTTGCTCACCCCACAGCTCCTACAACAGTTCCGCCGCGAAACAGATGGTTTTATCGTCACCCAAATGGATAAGTCCTCCGTGACCTTTATGTTGGTTTGCTACAAACATTACGTTACGTCCCTGGTGACGGATTTACGTAACCCCACCCTCTTGTACTACACCCCGGCGACGCCAGTCACTGCCTGCGCGCGGCTGCACGGCATCAACGCTTTCCTTTCCCGTTGGCACCTCGCACTCCCCCTTGGCCCTTCCCCCTCGGATACTAAATTCGCGTACTACACGGGCACCGTGAAAATGCACAAGCGCCCCCTGCGTTGCGCTTCATCGCCCCGTCTCACGATTGCATCTCCACGGATTTGTCCCTTTTCTGTACTGCGATCTTCCGCGCGCTCGCCGGCGACTTCATCCACATGTGGACGGCCACCTTACCATCGGTCCTACCCCCCTGGTTCTGCGACAACTCCCGTGCAGTGATGGACATGATCCACCGCTTCAACATTCAGCGCCGACGCCATAGCCCCGCACCTCACCCGCCGCAAGCACGTGACTTCACCCGCCTGTACACGAACATCATGCACCCGCGCCTGCGCACGGCCATCCGGGACTTGACGGCGGGCATGTGCCCAGCATCGCCAGTGGTCGCACATACGCGTTACTTCCTCTTCCTCACCCGGCAAACCCACTGTGCACAAAGCAGCCTTCATCTCTAATCCACCCCGCCATCCTTACACGTCCCGGACTACGGATGCCGGTGTTACCGTCGAAACCCGTGTACTGTCCCTGGCTGAGTTCGATACCCTCTTTGCCCACCTGATTGACATTACTTACATCCGCTTTGGCCCCGAGTTCGTGCAGCAGACCTGCGGCATTCCCATGGGCATCAGCCCGGCCCCCTACATCGCAAACCTGTTTTTGGCATGGTATGAATACCAATTCCTTATGCAACTCCACACCTGCTCCCCGCAAGCGGCCCGGATCATCCGCTCTTTCCGGTTCACTAAGCGGTTTCTGGACGACCTCCTTTCCCTGGATAACCCCTACCTCCCCCTTTTGCTCTACACCACCGACACCCTGCACGGCATCCATGGCATCTACCCACCGGACCTGCAGGTCACCGTGCAGGCCCATCCCCACTTGCCCGCTGGGCATGTCCCGTTTTTGGACGTTCTTCTCACCCCGTGCGTTACTGACGGTTACCACCGCATCACCACCCTTCTTTACGACAAGCGGTACCAGCCGGACTTTGCCGGGGTCCGGCTCACCCGCTTCATCCACCGCACGTCAAACGTTAACGACATGAGCAAGAATAACATATTCACCGGCCAGTTCCATCGCTTTCGCCGCATCATCACGGGATGCGGACAACTTCGCGTCGGAGATCGCATTTGTTATTCGTTGCCTCCTGGACCGCGGCTACACCCTTAAAACGATCTGGCCCCGGTACATGCGCCTCCTCCTCACCCACCCGCATGCATTCCTTATCGACCGCCGCAGCCGACGTATTGACCTTGCGGCTGCCACGCATGCCGCCCTCCACGCCCTCACGTGATGCCCTCGCCGGCAGTACGCCCATTGCAGGGCCGTACTGCGCATTGCGGAAGTCGGGGGAGCCCTTTGGGCCACTTCTTCCGCGGTGCCTCCTGTCCATTCGCCCCCCTCCCTGGCCCTGACCCCACCACGCTCCGGACACGCTCGGATCCTCTACTCGTTCGCATTTATTCTGTTTTTTGGTTTGCGTTGGTCTTCCCCTCCTTCACGGTATCCGTTTGGCCAGCAGCCTCCCTGGGGTTCGCGTGTGTACCCCGTGCACTTCGTCTGCACACCCACCCATTGCATTCCGCCCGTACCTGCCCTGTGGCCCTTCTGTGCCTCGCCCCGGTCCCACGCGTCGCCGCGCCGCCTCGTTTCGCCTTGTGTCCGCAGGTCAGTACAGGTTTGACGGCATGACACGGGCCGCACTGCATGCACTAGAGTCTGGGTTTCGTTTTCTAACCGTGTCGCTGTTGCGCTGGGTTGCGCACTGCACTTCGCCTGCCATTTGCTTAGTGGTGCTGTGCGGCATGGGAGTTTCGGCCACCACCTCTCCTCCACACCCAGCCCCCACTCCTACACACCCAGCCCCCACTCCCACACCCACCTCAGCGTCAGCTGCAGCTGCTCAGCCGCCAGCGTTTCCCTTCCCCGTGTTTCCAACTGCCCCTACATGGGCCTTATGACGTCGCCCCGCCCGCCACTTCACCCTCCCCCTCCACGGCCACCAACATACACACACGCGACGCACTGGCACAGGTATGCGCGGTCCACGGCATGCATTCCAGTACTCAGCTCAGCGTATCTTCTTTTTATTAAGTGTGTGTGCGTGTTTATAAGAAAAGAGACCGTGGGAAGAACAAACGAATCCGACTGTGTGTGCGTGTGTGTGTGCGCGTACGTGCGTCTGTATGTGCGTGTGTGTATGTTATTCTTCTTATGTGCGTGTGTGCGTGTGTGGTCAGGGGGAGGCGCTCCGCCCGTCATGTACCGTCGCCGCGTTGGTGCCGAGCCAGGGGAGTGCTGCGGTGTCTTCTGGAGCGTCGCGCTTTTGCTGCCCTGCGCACTTGGGCGTGTCATGTTGCAGCAGCAGGCCTAGTAGCTCCCTGGAGCACCCTCTTTTGTGAAGCAGGCGAGCACTAGCGCGTATCGCCGCACGCCCCACGCCAATCGAGCATCATCATCATCATGCCGCTGCAGCCGCATGCTACGGCCGCCATCGCGGTGACCCACCCACGTGCCGCTGCTGCTGCTGCTGCTGCTGCTGCCGCGCCCCTTTCCTGCTGTGCTGTGTGCTGCAGGGCTCTGTGCACGCGCAGCTGTGGTGGTGCATGTCTGAGGGGCACCGCAACGGCCAGCCGAGGATTCTGGCGCGCGCCGAGCCCCTGCTACAGGCCAGCGCCGAGGTACGGCAGTCCTCATGGACTCCAGGGACACCGCATTCCGGCGCCCGGCGACCAGCCGTGCAGGGGCGGGCACCACTGACTAAAGGCATTATTTGATGCCACATCAAAGCCCATGTTCACCGTTCATGTTCACCATTCATGTTCACCATTCGGCGTGCTGGTTGGCGAACTCTACGCCATGTTGCTTGACATCTACCCCCTGCCGTGGATTCTGCCGTACGCGCCACGTGGCAATCTATTGCACGCCAACGCTGCACCTCATGTCGGCATCATGTGCGACCGCTGCTGCTCCAGGAGCTGAAGCGGGCGGCTACGGGCAGCGGACATCCGCCTCCCTGGCGCCAGCGCACGCTGCGGCGCTGCTCCCGCCGCTGCCCCAGCAGGCTCCTGCAGCCAGGACGGCGACGGCAAGGACCCGGCCGCGCGAGGAGCCGGCGTACCGCCGCCATCATCAAGCGACGGAGCTGCCGCCGCCGCCGCCGCCGGGCGGTGCGCCGCTGGTGCTGGTGCCGCGGGTAGACCCTGCTTGGGCTGCAGCTACTGCGGACCGCATTCGGGTACGACACGACGCGGCGCGGCCGCGTCTGCTTTGCGCGCGAGTCCGTTTTTCGTGCCCGCGGACACTAAAGCATCTCCAAGGCCCTCACCTATGCGCGCACGTCGTGCATGCATGCGGCGGCGTATCATCAATTGCTGCGTCGCGCGTACGGTGCATTGCCTACGCCATGGTGCCGGTGGTCTTTATCGGCGGGTGCCGGTCATCTTGGGCCCTAGGTGCAGTTGCACGTGTTGTTGAACATAGCCTGTTACACTGATTGTGCTGTAACGACCGGGGCCAGCAGCAGCACCTCTGTCCGTATGGGCTTCAGGCAGTCCGTCACTCTCAACGGCGATGTTCCCGTCCCTCCCTGGTGCGCGCCGCGCGCCCTCCCAGTCCCTGGAGACTGCAAGCATGCTGCTGGCGCTTGCGCGCCTGGAGCGCGCCTCAGACCCGGAGCTGTTGCACCTGCTTACGGAGCGCTTCTGCGTCTGCGCAGCGCCGGGGGCGAGCCGGCAGGGCATCGGCGCCAACAGCCAGGTACGGCATCGCAGCCGCCGATATGACGCGATGGCATGTCCCCTCTTAGGCCGGCGTGGCCAGCGCTTCTTGGCAGCCGTGTTCAGCAAGCCTCTAAGCAACGCTGGATGCCGCAAGCACCGTGACTGCGCCGTTGTTGTACCTGCCGTACACCCACGCACCCGCACAGGAGACAGCCAACACGCTGTACGCGCTCGGCAAGCTCGCGGAGGACTGCGGCCACGTGCCGCGCCCCGAGCACCTGGACGCGCTCGCCGGCGTGGTGCTGGACCGCACAGCCTATAAGTCCCAGGTAGGTACGGTGGGCGTGGGCGTGGGCCACTGCGTGCTGTGCCGAGCCGTTCGGTGGGCGTGGGCCACAGCTCGCCGTGCCGTGCGGTACGGTGGACCTGCGCCGCGCCGTGCCGTACGGTGAGCGTGCCCCGCAGCGCGCGGTGCCGCGCCCGCATGCATGCACCGGGGCACGTGTATGTGCCGCGTATGCCACTATCCCACCCACATGACAGGCTGGCCGCAGGCAGCACGGCCAGGGCTAAAGCCAGCATGCACAATTGCGGCGTGCGATGCCGTTGCTGCTGCCGTACGTACGGCCCACAGGAGCTGGCCAACATGCTCCTTGGCTGCGTCAAGCTGGGCCTGGGCAAGCGGCCGCAGCTTGTGCAGCACCTGCTGGCGCGAATGGAGGTGTCGCTGCAGGCAAGGGGGGGCGGCGGAGGCGGAGGCGGACCGCTCGGTGGTAGTTGCTACACGTCCGTCCGCACGCCCGGCGGGTCCTGGAGGTGCAAGTCAATTCCAACTTGGATTTGCAGTCCAGTGTCTGTATCGGGACAGAGATGCAAGCCCTCCGGCTGGGGTGGGATGGGGTGTGGGGCTGGGGCTGGGGGCTGGCGCACTAGGTTGGGTTGTGCGCTGTCGCGGTGAGCCGCGGCTTTGCGCCCCACCGGCCACGGTTGCGCTGTGCGGCATCGCACAGGTCGTCGTACGCACTTGGCAGTGCCGTGCAGTGAACGGTTACGACGCGCGGAAACCGGAGTTGCGCGCTGCGGCGCCCGCGGGCCCACCCCGTTTTGTGTGCGCGTTCTGGCGTGCGTGCAGGAGTTCCGGTGGAGCACCCAGGAGATGGCCAACAGCGTGTGGAGCTGCTCCAAGCTGGGCTGCTCGCTGCAGCAGCCGGCGGTGCAGGTCCGCTGTGGGTGTGTGCCGGCGTGCGTGTGTGCCTGCGTACGCCTGCAGCGCGTGCCACCGGCGTGAAACGTGTGCCGCGGGACACTGTCAGTCAGTCAGAACCACAGAATGTCAGCTCTGTGCGTGTGCCCTGCGCTGTTGCACACACACGCGTGGTGGTGTCACGCCCGCCTCCAGGCGCTGGCCAAGGAGATGACGCGCCAGCTGCAGACTTGGCCGTCGACGTTCAAGGCCGTTGACGTGTCCGTCCCCATCTACGGCCTGAGGCATCATGCTACAGGTAGGAAACTGCCGTATCGTCGTGCGGCCGTACACCTGAGCTTGCCTGATGACGTTGGATGTTGTGGTTTGGGCAGCCACCGTGCTGCATCATCAGCGGTCGGCTGGTGCGTGCTCCGCAACATGTTATGTCCCGTTGCCGTTGCCGTTGCCAGCTGACGCGCTGCACGCGCGGACTGCAGCTGCTGCGGTGCTGCCTTACGTCGTGAGTTTGCGCACGGGCGGGCGCAGGCAGTCTCTGCCTTCTGCGGCTGGGCCGCACCACCAAACACGCCACACGACCTCTTGTCTACCGTGCTTATCCTCCCGTACGATTGGGTTGGCCTCGCATCGGTCATTTGACGCCCATGAAAACGACCGTACCCTGCGACCGTTGCGTGCCACCTGGCTGCAGCATTGGAACCCGCACCGTGCCTCTCGCCCGGATGCCCCCCCCCCCCGCAGGACGCCGGCAGGTCGCTGGCCGACGCGCCCGCGCCGTACGGCGACCTGCTGCTGGCGCTGGTGGCCGAGGCGCAGCGGCGGTCCATGCGCGGCTTCGGCCTGCAGCACACGGGGCAAGTGGTGTGGGGCATGGCCAAGGTGCGCCACGGCGGGGCGGGCGAGGCGGCCGCGGGCGCGCGTGCTTGGGTGTGCGTGTGAGTCGGGGCAGGCGTGTACGGTGTACGGTTTTGAGCTTGCGCGCGGCGGTGCCGCTCCTTGGTGGTCGGTCCCAAGCCAGCTGCACGGTGTAGGTGGCACACCCTCTGTTTAAACCTATGGCACACACGATTAGGGAGGGCGCTTCACCGCCTGGACCGTATGTTTGGGTGGGCCGTACCGTACGGCTGCTGCTGCCCTCCCTGCAAAGGCCCGCCGGCCATACGGCTCCAGGCTCGCGTCCTGTCCCTGAACCAGGGACGTCGCGCCCCCGCCGCACCGC
Organism: Ottelia alismoides; assembly: GCA_037367405.1. Classification (NCBI taxonomy): domain Eukaryota; kingdom Viridiplantae; phylum Streptophyta; class Magnoliopsida; order Alismatales; family Hydrocharitaceae; genus Ottelia; species Ottelia alismoides. The sequence continues at coordinate 5,773 of JAZKJV010010933.1, read as the reverse complement.
CCCGGGTGCATTCCTCTCTGCGCGATGCATGCGTGCAGCCTACCATTAGCGCATTGCACCGCCTGCTGTCATACCGTGACCGTGCTACGCTATCTTGTTTGCTCGGGCCCTATCCATGTATAATGTGCCTTTTCCAACTCGCCTTCCCCTTCCCCTGACGCCCCCCCCTGAAACACACACACACACACACACACACACACACACACAATAAAAAGAAGATACGCTGAGCTGAATACTAGAATGCATGCCGTGGACCGCGCATACCTGTGCCAGTGCGTCGCGTGTGTGTATGTTGGTGGCCGTGGATGGGAGGTGAAGTGGCGGGCGGGGCGACGTCATAAGGCCCATGTAGGGGAAGTTGGAAACACGGGGAAGTGAAACGCTGGCGGCTGAGCAGCTGCGGCTGACGCTGAGGTGTGTGTGGGAGTGGGGGCTGGGTCTGTAGGAGTGGGGGCTGGGTGTGTAGGAGAGGTGGTGGCCGAAACTCCCATGCCGCACGGCACCACTAAGCAAATGGCAGGCGAAATGCAGTGCGCAACCCAGCGCAACAGCGACACGGTTATAAAACGAAACCCAGACTCTAGTGCATGCAGTGCGGCCCGTGTCATGCCGTCAATCACACACACACACACACACACACACACACACACACACACACACGCCGCATCCGCCCTTCCATCCCGCCGGCGCGCAGCTCGGCTACGATAACCAGGCGCTGTACGCCTCCGCCGTCGCGGCGCTGCTGGCGGACCAGGACCAGGTGGTGACGCAGTGGCGGCAGCTGCCGGCGAGGCAGGTGCAGGTAGGCAGGCCCGCTGCGACGGTTGGGGGCGGGCGGGGCGGGGTGGGGTGGGGTGGGGTGGGGCGGGGTGTGCGGCCCGGTGTACGGCGCGTTAGTTACGTACGAGCTGGGGCGAGCGCTAGGTGCCAGAGACCTGCTATTGTGCGCCGCCGCACCGTGTTGCACCGAGCGGAGCAGGAGGCCGTACCTTTCAAGCTGCTGCACAATGTTCGCAGCTGCCGGAAGGTGTTGCCGGAAGGGGCGCGCGCCTGCTGCCGTGGTGGTTAAGAGCAACTGGAGCGGGGGGAGGGGCGCGGGGGGCCTAGCATGACCCCAGGTGGCGCCAGTCCCCACATTCATCCCTGCCGCCCAGGCGCCAGCCCCAAACCCCCGTACGGCATGCCGGCGGCGCGCCCCCTGCTGCTGCTGCTGCTGCTGTACGGCGGGCAGGAGTGGTCCATCCTAGTCTACGCGCTGGGCCTGGTGCGCCACTACGCGCCGCGGCTGTGCGAAGTGGCGGCCAGCCAGATGACGGCGGAGGTGCTGCGGGCGGGCAACGTGCAGGTGGGTCTGGGCCGAGTGGGGTGGTGGTGGTGGTGGTGGTGGTGGTCTGTACGTGTGCGGGAAGGGGATTGGATTTCCAGCGGAGCTTGGCTTGCACCGCCCGCCCGGTGCGCTGCGTACGTACGGGGCGTGGCGTGCTGGAGCGCCGGCGCCGGCACCGCCCCGTGAGCCCTGTACGATGTACGATGCCGAGCTTGGTTGCTGCCTTGCGCAGCGCGTGAGCATGCACGCATGTGATTTGCATGGCATCATGCCTATGGGGACCTGCAGGGCACGCCGCTGACGCCGACACCGACGTGTGTGATAAGCGGACGTACGAAGTGCCGGTCTTCTGGGGTGGTGGGTGTCAAGGCCACCCAAGCTGAGCTGAGCTCAGGCCCTTTAGCGAGCGCGCCTCTGCGACCGACCTGCTGCCGCCGTTACCTTAGCGTTGCTGCTGCTGATGCAGGAGTGGTGCAACATGCTGTGGGGCTTTGCCGTGCTGTCGTACTGGGACGACGCGCTGCTTCGGCGCATCGAGGCGCAGGCGCTGTCGTACACGCGTGGCGGCGGCGTGATGGGCGTGCAGGAGTGCGCCAACAGCCTGTGGGCGCTGGCGGCGCTGGGGGGCCTGCTGCGGTACCACAGGCGAGTACGACAGGGTGGCGGCACACAGGCGTTGCAGGCAGGGCGTTGCTTTGCGGCATGCAATGCCTGCTCACAGCAGCGGGGCACGTGTAGCTACAACCATTTTGCGCTTCGTGTGGTGTGCGCATGCATGGACGCTGTGGCGCTTTGCTCGCCCGCAGTCCGCCTGTTGTGGGGCGGGGTTGTGCCGCACTCCTCCTTGCACATTGGTGCACCTAGCTAGCTGCCTGCACAGGCCTGTCTCGAGGCCGGCCGAGGATTTGGGGGCCGCCGGGGCGCCTGCCCCCCGTGGCGCCACTCCCATTATCTTTTTGTCGCACCCTCGGCCGCCCAGCTTACGACAGTATGCCGCTGCGCCGTGCTGCACTTTGCGGTGCGGTGCGCCTCGGTCGCAGGCTGACGGCCACGCTGCTGCAGCAGCTCGCCGAGGTGGACCCGGCGCAGATCCAGGTGCGGTACGGCAGCGACGAGGATGCTATAGAGGCAGACCACGTGCTGCGCTAGCTGCCTGCCTGCGCCGCCACCACCCGGTCAAAATGGCAGGCCCGGCACCGACACTGGTTGCAGCCCGCGCGCGCATGGGCCGTGTATGGCGCTGTTTGCGCCGCCGTCATGGCGCGGCCGGTAGGGCCTTCGCCCTGCGCCGTCGTGCAGCGTACCTGCCCGTCGTGCGTGATGCGTCACCATGTGACTACCCGCAGTGATGCGGTCATGGTGCGCCGTCCTTGCTCCCCCCCTTTCTACCTGCCGTACACAAGGTCCTGGAGCTGATGCAGCTGTGGCGCCTCTACCTGCAGCTCCAGATAGAACTGGAAGAGGAGGAGCAGCTAGAGAGCAGCAACAGCTACAACCCCAGCGTGTAGGTGCCCCGTTGAATGGAAACAGCCACCGCGGCTCTGTCATGTCATTGATGTGGATTGGTGCTTGTGTGCGCCGCCTTTAGTGCGCCGCACCGCCTGCATTCTACACACAGCACGGCTTGCATGCCCTGTGTCGCCTCCCGTCTGCATATCATCGGTCTTTGCATTTTCTCGCTTGTTGTTGGCGCCTGGAGCACACCGCTCCGTGCGCTCTCTGTTGAGTGCGCCGTACGTTCCGTCTCCTCCCTGCCGACGTTCAGCGTGTCCTCCATCAAGAGCGTTGTACGGCTGGCGGAGCGGTTCAAGCGGATGGTCCAAAAGGAGGACGAGGACCTGGTGTACCAGGTACGGCAGTACGGCAGTGCCGTGCTGGCAAAAGGCGTATGGCGCGATCCCTGGAGGGCCACAGGGTGCGGGCAGGGCAGGGCTCTGGCGGGGGCCCCCAGCTGCAAGTCGGGCCCTGCAAAGCGGCGCGATGTGCATTGGGCGACATGCAACGGGGGGGGGGGGGGGCGTGCGGCGTGCTGTGCGTGGCGTGGCGTGGTGCGACAAGCAGTTTTACACAGTGTGGCCGTGCTCTGTACGGCACGGCGGCCGATGATGGGGCCCGTGGTCCCCTCTGCTCAACCACGCCACGCCCTGCCCTGTGCTGCTGCAGGACCACTGGGTCTCGGAGCTGCAGAAGGCGGTGTACGAGGCCCTCAAGCAGTACCAGTGCCTGCAGCACCAGCAGTACGGTGGCCTTACCGCAAACGGCGCCCAGTTTCCTGGTGGTGGTGGTGGTGCTGCTGCTGCTGCTGGAGGCAACGACGCGGGAGCTGGTGACGGCGTCAGCAGTGGCGGCGGCGGCGCCGTGGCGGCGGACGGCAGAGGCGCTTGTACCGATCAAGGGTTGCGCAGCGGGCCTGATCGCCAAGATCGAGATGGAGCATCGGGTTCCGGAGCTGCTGATGGCCGTTGACTTTTTGTTGACCATGGAGGTGCGGGGGCGGCGGCGGATGTCGTACACGTATCATTGTACAGGCGGGCGGGCGAGGGGCGCAGCAGGCGAGGCGGCTGGCTGGGTGTACCGCTGCGCGGCAACGTGCCCGGAGCGCCTTCGGGCGTCACACGAGGCCGCTCCCCGCACTGCCTTCATCGGTGTTCTGCACCCTTTGTTGGTGGGCGTCTGCACTGTCGCGGCCACGGCCCTCCCTCCATACCACAAGCGCACACCCGCACTGCCTGCCTGCTCGTCCCCTCGTCCCTCTCCTGGCCACCACTTTGCACAGGCCAGGCCAGAAGCCTCACGATTGCCGTCTGATGCAGGCTTCTTCCTTGCCTGCCTGAATGCCTGCCCGCCGCTCCGCAATGGCGGTACGCACCCCACCCACCCACCCGCTCGTCCAATCGCGCACGCATGCACGCACGCAGGACGGGCGCAAGGTGGTGGTGGAAGTTGACGGCCCGCTCCACTTCATGGCCAACGCGCAGTGGCTGCCGACGGGCCGCACGCGGCTGCGCAACCGCGTGCTCAGGCGCCACTTCCAGGTACGTACGTACGTACGTGTGTAGGCGGGTTGATGGAGCAGGGCAGGGCGGGCTGCGCAGCCTGGTTGTGGGTGCCGACGGGCGGGAGGACGAGGGGGCTGGCCGGCCGGCCTCCCACTATAGGGGCTGCTGGCCAGAAGCCAGGGGAGGCATGCAAGCCACACCTTGGTTTGCTCTGCCGTCCAATGTTGGGGCCCCAGCAGGACTGGCTGGGCTGGGCTGGGCTGGGCTGGGCTGGGCTGGGCTGGGCTGGGCTGGGCTGGGCTGGGCTGGGCTGGGCTGGGCTGGGCTGGGCTGGGCTGGGCTGGGCTGGGCTGGGCTGGGGCTGGGGCTGGGGGTGGGGGGGCACTGCGCCAGGTGCAGGTAGGTAGCTTACGTAAGCAGCACGGTGCCGACCGACCGGTGCGGCGCTGGGCAGCGCTGCCGCCTGACTGACTCAGAACCGTACTGAGCAAATGCCCAACTGCCAACAGGAAGCGGCACACGGCACAGGTCAGCTGCGCATGCCACAAAACGTTGCCGTGGGCACGCGCCCTCCCGCCCTCCCTCCCTCGACTTCTGCCTGCGCCCTCCCTGCCCCGGCCAGGCTCGAAACGTGGTCTTCGTGCCGTACCACGGCTGGCACAGCTGTGGCAACAGCAGCGGCGGCGCACCCATGAAGGAGCGGCTGGCGTACCTGCAGGAGCGGCTGCAGCAGGCGGACGTGGCGCCAGTCGACGTGAGCCTGTACGACAGCGCTGCAGCCGGCGCCAGCGCAGTCGGTTGTGGCGGCAATGGCAGCTGACGGCCTGGCTGGGCGAGTGCAGTAGGATGTAGGATGGTCAACGCTTACAGCGGCGTGGTGTGAGTGGCGCTTGTTGCTTGGGCCGTCGTAGATTGGCGGAGGGGCGTCCGAGCGGTTCACACGGTGCTGTCATGTCATGTGCGCGCGAAGTGCCTGCCGGCGGCAGTGCGATGACGGTCTTTTTAGGACACATCCACCCAAATGAACGTTGCAGGGCGGGGAGCCTCAGTTACATGTTCCTGCAGGGCAGCTGCTCGGCAGGAGCCCTCGTAGTTTGTGGCATCTTGCAGCATTCCAACCACAGCGCGTGCCACATGCACACGGCAATACATTCGCCAGTGTGTACTGTGCGGGGGCTGGCACGGTGAATAACCTTGCACCAGCTGCGAGCGAGCGGGGAGGGTGGCTGTGCTAAAGAGGTAGGGTCAACGCCAGCCGCAACGGGCTGTGCGGCGGTCGCATCGAGGAGTCCTTTGGAGTGCTTAGCTAGCAGTGGGCTGGGCTGTGGCCGGTCCGAGAGGGGAAGAGGGGACACGCGGAGCGCACGCGGCGCGCCAACACGATGTAGTAGTAGCAGGCTAGGAGGAGCTGCGATTCCAGTAGACCCATTTGCAAAGAGACAGTGCA
>JAZKJV010010932.1:0-32949 GCA_037367405.1 Ottelia alismoides | reverse complement strand
TGGAAGAAATGACGCGATTTCAACTCGTGCGGCATGCGTTATGCGGCAATTCATTGGGTTTTGCAACCCAACAAGCTCCATTTTGGCTGTGCTAGTTTAGACCAAATCCAAAAATTTTGCGATTTCCCTGAGGGTTTTTCCAACTGACTTGCGCACTTAGGCATTGGCTCATGTTTAGAGGCGGACAAACGCGATTGCAGTCTCCGCCTTTGAACACCGAGGCAACCTGAAGAACCTCTTTCTATGGATTACGACTTGGGAGCGTTTAGTTCTTTTGCTCATCGATCTACTAACCTGTTCCATTGTGTTGTCCTTGGGGTTAGGTCATGAAGAAGTGAAACGGGTTTAGCTTGGTCGAGCTATTGGTGGCTGCTAAGAGGATGCTAGCTATCCAACAGGCTCTAAGGGTGGTGGAAGCGCACTGAGAAGGTCGTGCCTTCCATCTTGATTCGGGCGATTGCCAAGAACGGTTCCTCCCTCAATATTCTGATTCACTCGGTGGTTGAATTTGCGAAACAATCGGCCGCATTCGGTCCCTATTACCCTAGCGGACCGGCTGGAAGCCCTTTGTGGCACTGGGTAGTCCGCATGAGTTTAGGCTCCTGCGGAAGGGAAAAAGCCAAGAAATCCATTTTTGATGAGGGGCTTTTCTGTGCGGAATCGCATGAATTGATAACGACCGAAAGTTTGGTTTTTGGCGGGATATTCGAGAGGGAAAAAATCAGTGATTACTCAAAATGCTGGGGATGATGTGGCGAAGGACGACGTAGCGGCTATCGACGAGCTCGGTGAAGTCAGTCGCAAATTGAAACAGCAACTTGCGAGGGTCATTGTTGGCCAGCAGGATGTCATCGAACGACTGATGATTTGCTTGTTTGCCAAAGGGCATGCGCTGCTAATGGGTGTCCCTGGGCTCGCTAAGACTCTTTTGATTAGCAAGCTTGCCGAGACCATGTCTTTGGAGTTCTCCAGGATTCAATTCACGCCAGACTTGATGCCCATGGACATCACGGGAACCGACATCCTTCAAGATTCCAGTGGTGGCAAACGAAATTTCGAGTTCGTCAAGGGACCGCTGTTTGCCAACATTGTGCTGGCGGACGAAATCAACCGTGCCCCAGCCAAAACGCAAGCGGCTATGCTTGAAGCAATGCAGGAACGAAAGGTCACCGTAGTCGGCAAGACCTTTCGATTGGGGGCACCTTTCTTCGTTCTGGCGACTCAGAATCCTGTCGAGCAAGAAGGAACATACCCGCTTCCTGAGGCGCAATTAGATCGCTTCATGTTTCTCATCGAAGTGGGGTACCCATCGCGTGAAGAGGAGATCTTAATCGCATCGAATACGACTGGTGAGGAATTGCCGACGCTCGATCCGGTTCTTTCGGGCGAGGATGTACTTCGATTTCAATCCTTGGTTAGACGCGTTCCTGTGCCGCGGCATATCTTTGAATATGCGGTAGACTTGGTTCGCAGTACGAGGCCTGGCACCAAAGAGTCGCCAGATTGGATGGGTTCATTGGTTGGGTGGGGTGCTGGTCCAAGAGCGGTTCAGTATCTCATCCTAGGCGCCAAAGCACGTGCCGCGCTCAATGGAAGTTATTCGGTTCGTTTAGAGGATGTGCTCGAAGTTGCGCAACCCGTATTGAGCCACCGTGTATTGACGACCTTCGCTGCGGAGTCGGAAGGCCTCAAGAGCCGCGATGTGGTGCAGCGTTTGGTCGACGATCTCACGCGAGGCAACTAATATGAGCCAGCGTCACGGGTTCATTGATTCCAAGGTGATGGCGCGACTGCGCGCCCTTCCCATGTTCGCACGCCTACCGATGCTTGGTAGTGTCACCGGTATGCATCGCAGTCCTCACCGCGGCAGCAGCCTTGAATTCGCTGAGTATCGCAAGTACAGTCCTGGCGATGATACACGCCGCTTAGACTGGCGAGCCTACGCACGAAGTGATCGCTTCTATATTCGAGAATTTGAAGCGGACACCAATTTGCGTCTGGTGCTCGTGGTCGATACAAGCGGGTCGATGAACTACGCCGTAGATGGCTGTAGCAAGCTAGAGTATGCTCGTCGCATCGCCGGCACCTTGGCGTATCTGGCGGTTGAGCAAGGCGATGCCGTAGGCTTGTTCTGTGCTGCAAAGAAGTTTGAAAAAACCATTTCTCCAAAGCGTAGTGCGACCCATTTATCGATCATTCTCGACGAATTGGCCCAAGCGAAAGCTGCAGGTGAAACAGGTTTGGTGGCGGCGTTGCACGAAGCTGCCGAACGGGTAAAGCAACGCGCATTGGTGGTTGTTTTATCAGATCTATTTGTTTCGCCGGCTGAATTAAAGGATGCTCTTCAGCACCTCCGCTATCGTAAGCATGACGTCGTTGTGTTCCATATGCTGGAGCGACAAGAGATGGAGTTCGAATTCGATCGACCGATTCGCTTCAATGATCTCGAAGGGCACGGTTCAATCCTGGCGGACCCGAGTATCATGGCCGAGCAATATCGAGAGGCCATCACCAATTACTTGGCTTCCATAAAGCAAGTCATGCAAGATACCAGCACCGATTATCGAATAGTTAACCTTCACGAAAACTATGGCGACATCCTAGCCAGTTTTCTACTGCAACGATCCCCAAAAACCAAATAGCCTTTTAGCCACTCCCTGATATCGCCATCTACGGACCTTGCGAAAACCGAACGAATCGGCAAACGAAGATATATGACGTTTCTTAATCCAGTCTGGTTGCTTCTGTTGCCCTTTGTGCTCATTCCATTGGTGATTCACCTATGGAATCAAAGTCGACACAAAGTTGTCGACTGGGGTGCGATGCATTTTCTTATCGCCGCTCAACAGATTCGTGGAGGCCGTCAACGCTTGCGTCACTGGCTCATCATGTTCGCTCGGATGCTTGCCATTACCGGTTTAATCCTCCTCTTGACGCGACCACTCTCCTCAGGGCTCATGGGGTCGATCGTCGGTGGCCAAGCCCAGACGATCTTGGTGGTGCTTGACCGTTCCGCAAGTATGCAACAACAAGCAACGTTAGGCGGACTTTCCAAGCTCCAATCCGGATTGCAAACCATTGTTTCGACGCTCGAAAACACCAACAAAAACTCCAAAATCTACCTGATTGAAGCGGAGTCCAACCAATCCAAAGACCAAGAATTGTCGCCCAGCCAATTCGTTGCGGTGCAAAAACCAGTCGATTTGCTCGATTTGCCCGCCTGCTCGTCCACCGAAGCCCAATCCAATCTGCCGGCCATGCTGGAAGCCGCACTCAACTTCATCAAGAACAATCAAACAGGACGTACGGATGTGTGGATTTGCTCCGATGGATCGGACAACGATTGGCAAGCAGATAGTAGTCAGTGGGCTGCTCTCGAGAAACAGTTCGCTCTTTTGAAAGGTGTGCGACTGCAATATCTGCACCTCCCCACCCCCAGCCAAGACAACCTCTCTGTAAGGGTGCAACGCTGCGAATTGCGAGGTTCCGCCGAGTCGCCTGAATTGGCTGTCGATTTGAAAGTGCAAAGCAGCGCTAAAGATGGCCGAGAGCAAGAGATTCCACTGACCATCATGATCGGCAACGCTAGACATACGCTCCGCGTTCCCATGCAAGCAGGTCAAGCCGAATTAACGGACTACCGTATTCCTCTTGCCGAGAAGACCGAACGGGGATGGGGATATGTTGAGTTACCCAACGATTGCCAACCGGCTGACAATCGTTACTACTTTACCTTCTCGCCCGTCAGCGCTATGCAAACGCTGATCGTAACCGAGCAACCAGCGGTTGTGCGGCCGATCGAACTGACAGCCAAAGTCCCCATGCAAGAGAATAATCAGGCCAACGTTACGGTAGTCAGCGCGGATCAAGTCGAGACTCTCGACCTATCCTCGTTCCACTTGATCGTCTGGCAAGGGGTTTTACCAAAGAGCAGCGTGGCACAGAAAATGGAAGCGTTCGCTCAGTCGCGAGGAATGCTCATCCTGTTGCCACCAGCAACCCCAGATGAAACGCAATTTATGGGGTTGAGCTGGGGGCAGTGGCAGACTTGGGAAGAAGGTCAACGGGTGGCCACCTGGGAAAGCGATCGCGATTTACTGAGACGATCAAGCGATGGTAGCAGTTTGCCATTGGATCAACTCTCCATCTATCAAGCCTGTCGCTTGAATGGCGCCCACCAAGTGCTGGCGGTGCTGGAAAATGGTCAGCCCCTGATTACCAAAAACACGGCGGCAGGTGGTGGTGTGGTAGCTCTTAGTACTTGGCCGGTCGGCACCCATTCGACGCTGGATAAGAATGTGATCGGACTTTACGTCATGGTGCAACGTTCGCTGGAGTTCGCCTACCAAAAAAGTTCGGGCAACCATTCGATCACTGCCGGTGATGAAGGTTCGCAAGCCGCGGCAACCATGCAGGTTATGGCTTCCAATCCTCGTTCCGAAGATGAACCAACCGTGCCCTCATCGGCCCGATCCACGCTCGCAGGGGTTTATCAGCGCGATCAATCCCTTTTGGCCGTCAACCGCCCGCTCGCCGAGGATCAGGCGGTCGCGCTTTCCGCTGAAACGGTGACTCAGTTGTTTGGTCAACTAGATTTCCACTTGATCGATGGACGTGGCGGCGAAACCACTTCGCTTGCCAATGAAGTTTGGAAGAGCTTAGCCGTGGTAATGGTGCTAGCCCTGTTCGTCGAAGCAATTCTAACACTGCCACCCAAGCGTTCTACCAAACCAGTTTCGCTAGCCAGCAAAGCGAGGGTAGCGGCATGATAGTCCTGGCCAGTCTCACTTTTGAAACGTCCACCTTCGCTCTTCTGTTCAGCGTATTGGTGTTCCTCGCCGTAGCCGCGCTCTCGCTGATGGCGATGCATCGCAGCTACTATCGCAGACCGATCGTCATCCTCGAGTCGATGCGATTGGCGATCGTTTCATTGGTTCTCATTGTGCTGAATCAACCAGAGCGGTTGCAGCAGTTTGTTCCCGACGAGAAGCCAACGATTGCGGTGCTGTGGGATGATTCAGGCAGCATGCAGACCAAAGACATAACCAATGACGGCTCCGCCGCTGGTCCCATGATTAGTCGCCGAGAGGCGATCGAAGAACTGACTCGCAATGAAAAGTGGCAGCAATACTCGGAAAAGTTCAACGTCGTAGTCGAACCGTTCTCCTCGGTGGCATCGCAAGCCACCAATGGCACAGACATCGCCGGGGCTTTGGAGGAAACATCGAAAAAGCATAACCATCTGCTGGCCACGGTGCTCATCAGTGATGGATCCTGGAATCGCGGTAAACCACCTTCGGATGTTGCAGCCGATTTTCGACTGAAAAAGAGCCCCATCTTCACGGTCTGTGCCGGCAATACCGTAGCCCTTCCCGATCTCGAAGTTTCTTCACTCGACGCACCGACCTTCGCGGTTATCGGGAAACCAACACGAATCCCTTACACCATTCGAAGCACGCTGAACCGCCCCATCACGCTGAACGCAGTCCTTGCCAGTGATGATGGTCAAGAGTTGAGCAACGAAATAGAAATACCAGCGGGCGGGGTCTTCAACGATGCCTTGCTCTGGAAGCCCAGGACTATCGGGAATTTCACTTTGACGCTACGCATTCCAACGGTGGAAGGGGAAGTATCGGAAGCCAACAATCTCATGACCGCCACCATCTCCGTCAGACAAGAATCGCTGCGAGTCTTGGTAGTCGATACCTACCCGCGTTGGGAATACCGCTTCTTGCGAAACGCCTTGATGCGAGATCCAGGTGTCGACGTCTCTTGCGTGCTGATCCACCCCAAGCTCACTCAACACAGCGAAGGCAAGGATTATCTCACCCAAATCCCCAACTCCATCGAGGAACTAGCCAAGTTTGACGTCATTTTCTTGGGGGATATTGGACAGCAAGCGGGCCAATTGACCAGCGATGACTGTGATCGCATCAAGACCGTAGTCCGCAATCAGGCCGTAGGACTGGTCTTTATGCCAGGCATACACGGTCATCATCTTTCCCTGGTCGAGTCCGAGTTATCCGACCTCCTACCTGTCACGTTTGACCCAACACAGAAGATGGGGATTGGTAGTTCCACCTCGGCGCAATTGCAGTTAACGGAAGCCGGAAGTGCCAGCCTTCTTACCAAGCTCGCCGATTCACCCGATGCGAATCGTGGTCTTTGGCGAAATCTACCAGGATTCCAATGGTATGCGGCGGTGGAACGCGCTAAGACCGGAGCTCAAGTTTTAGCCGTCCACGCTACGGAATCCAATCGCTTCGGTCGCATTCCGCTTTTAGTGACCAAAACGACGGGTGTTGGCAAAGTACTTTACATGGGGAGTGATGGTGCCTGGCGATGGCGTGAGGGTGTTGAAGACAAATACCACTATCGTTTCTGGGGACAGGTTGTTCGCTGGATGGCTTATCAGCGAAAGATGGCCGGCGGAAAGTCGATGCGATTATTCTACGCACCCGATCGCCCAAAAACCGACAGCACACTAACGCTCAATGCCAACGTGATGGGGTCAGATGGTGAACCATTGCACATGGGTAATGTTCAAGTGCAAATGATTTCCCCCTCGGGCAAATCGCAAGTCATCAAGCTGTTACCTGCCCAGGCCGACGATAGCTGGGGCTTGTATGCCGGTCAATTTACTCCAAGCGAGGCGGGATCTTATCAAGCCAAACTCTCAGCTCAAGAGAGTAGTGAAACCATCGAAACCACCATCGAAGTTCAAGGTGCCGAGCTGGAACGCATCGGAAAACCGGCCAACCGCGAAACGTTGTCCGAGATTGCTGCCATCAGTCGCGGTCAAGCCTTCATGCTCGGCGAAGATAGTACTTCTCTATTCGAAAAGATAAGCGACCTGACCGAGCCTGCTCCACAGATCAAGCGTACCCAACTGTGGGCTCATCCTGCGACCGCCGCAGCTTTCCTGTTCTTGGTTACGGTGTTTTGGGTCGGTCGCAAACTGGCAGGAGTCGTCTAAATGCAGCCATCCAATCCCGATTCAACTCATCGAAACGCAGGCGTTCCAATGCCTGCTCGACAAGTACCGGACAGCGTCGTTCGCGTACTCAACGAATATCGCTCGCGCGTGCGGCTGATTCGATTGATCGAAGCCGTTTGTGCTGTAACGTTAGCCTTGTGCTTATCCTACACCTGCTTGTTCGTTCTAGATCGGCTTTCGGATACTTCCCGTTGGTTGAGAACCATCCTTTGGATTGCCGCCTTTGGAATCCTCGTCACTTGGCTCCCCTGGATTATCTATCGTTGGGTATGGCAATGCCGTCGACTCGAACAGGTGGCGCGCATCTTGAAGTCGCAACTGCCACGCGTCGGCGATCATTTGTTGGGTATTGTCGAGCTAGCTCACGCGAAGAACAACTCCGGTCAGAGCGAGACGTTGGTTCGCGCGGCATTAGCTCAAGCGGACCGCGAGATGGCCCAGAAGAGTTTTGTGGGGAACGTACCGCGCCCGCGCCATCGCGCCTGGTCGGTCGCTGCTGGCTCAATCTTGGTATTGCTTCTCATCCAACTAGTATTGGTCCCTGAAGCCAGTATCAATGCCTTTCGTCGTTGGTTATCTCCCTGGGCGATGATCGAGCGATTCACCTTTGCGAATATCGAGCCCTTGCCTGAACAATTGGTAGTCCCCAGTTCCGAGGAGTCAAAACTCCCTGTTTCATTGGCTTCGAATTCCAAATGGTCGCCCGATCATGGTACGCTGCGAGTCGGCAATCAACTTGTGCGAGCCGAGTCCAGCCAACGTCAATTTGACTTTCGAATCCCACCACGCAAAGAAGCCGCGACGGCTACCGTCAAAATTGGGGATGCCGTTGCCCGGTTAACGATCCAACCCGAGTCGCGACCCGAATTGGAAGGTCTAACGGCGACGATAAAACTGCCGGACTACCTGCAACGCACCGAACTGGCATCGCTCCCGATTCGTGGCGGTACCCTCAACATCGTCAAAGGAAGCCAGGTGCAAATTCATGCAACCGGCAGCCGCAATTTGACTCATGCCCAAGTGAACGACCAACCCATGCAAGTGGACGGTGTTCATGTTACATCATTTCCCATCGACAGCACGGAATCGAAGTCCCTCAAGCTTAATTGGACCGATCAATGGGGCTTGTCACCCTCCATCCCTTTGCGATTGCAGATGAACGTCGTCCCCGATGCACCGCCGAGCCTTTCCGTTCGAGAACTAGCCAAGCAAACCGTCTTGATGGAATTGGCAGTCTTGACCTTCAAGGTCGATGCCAATGATGACTTCGGTGTGCGTCGTATCGGCATTCAATGGAAACCCTATGTTGAACTTGGTGGTCTCAACGTCAACCCGACTGGCAACGCTCAGTCCGGGAAAGAACAAGAGCAGGCGTTGGAGGGAGAAAGGATCATTTTCGCTGGCGGACCCGATCAGGCAAACCTGGCGGGGCTGAGCGCCACCATGAGTCCCATTCGAGATCAGATTCAACCGCAATCGATTGAAATGCGAGTCTTCGCCGAAGACTATTTGCCCGATCGACCTCGCCAATACTCGGCTCCGTTTATCGTGCATATCCTCTCGGAAGCGGATCACGCCACGTGGCTCATGCGACGCATTGATTCATGGATAAGGCAGTGTTTCGAAAACTACGATCGCGAGCAGCAGTTATTTCATATCAATCAAGAATTGAGCACCTTACCTAAGGCTGACCTCGGTTCGTTGAAGTCGCTTCGCGGCCTGGAGCGACAGAACATGGCCGAACAAGCCCAAGGAAAACGCCTGCAAAGCTTGAACGAACTCGCTAGACAACTCATCAGCGACTGCATGCAGAACAGCAAAATCAATCCTCAGCACTTGGATCAATTGACTGGGTTAGTTGGTGAGCTAGCGGTGATTGCCGAACAGAAGATGCCTGCTACGGCCAAGCATCTCGAAGAAGCGGCCAAGAACGCCAGCCAAGCAGCATCTTCTTTGCCTAAAGCCATCGAGTTGCAGGAAGATTTGCTGGCAGACTACCAATCGATCCTTGAACGGCTACGTGCATTGATGAGTCGCATCGAAGAGACCTCGTTTGCAGTTCGCTTGCAAGCTCTCTGCCAGCAAGAGCTAAGTTTGGCTAATGAGATTCGAACCGTTAGCTCGGCAGACTTCGGTAAGCCCCCGGCTGTGGTTAGGGAGAGCCTTGTTCGGAGGCTTGGTCTTTTGGCAGGCAAGCACAATAGAATCAGCAAACTATTGCAAACGATCATGGAGGACATGGAGGGCAGCCTGGAACGACGCCCCAACGAACAAGTGCAAGAGGTATTGCTCGATATGTACGACGAAGACGTGGATGCGAAGTGCGATTACGTCTCCGAACAATTGAATGTTAACGATTCGGGGGTGGCCACCGCTCAGTGCGAGTTCCTCGCGGATAGTTTGCATCGTTGGGCCGAACAGTTGATGCGAGCAAAGACACCGCCACCCAGTGAGCAGAAGAAGGTCTCCTTGCCACCCGAGCTAGTCGTCGAACTGATGCGCATTCTGAAGCGAGAAACAGACCTGCGAGAAGAGACCCGCGCCTTGGAGCAGTCGCGGGCCGAGCTGGCTGCGGCGAACATCACGAAACAAACGGAGGAACTGGCCAAGGTGCAACTCGATCTCGCGCGTCGTACCGCCAAGGTTGTCGATAAGATTATTGCGATTCCAAACGGCGAACAAGACTATGGAAACGACATCAAGCGACTGATAGCCGCCGTGGAAGCCATGCGCGATGCTCAGGTATTGCTGGAGAAAGGCGAGACCGCAGCTCCAACCATCGCTGCAGAAACCGAAGCCATCGAATTGCTCAAGAATTCAAGGAAAGTGGGGAAGAGCAAAGGGAGCGGAAATGGCGGAAGTCCAGGCGCGGGCAGCCGAACGGGTGCCGACTTAGAGAGCTTCGTGGAATTGCTCAACAGCAAACCGACCGACGGCTTGGCGCGACCCGATCGAAATACAGAATTGTCATCAGGTAACGAAACCGACTCCGTTCCCTCCGAGTTTCGCTCCGGCCTCGATCGCCTCTACCAGGCGATGGAAAAGAATAACTGAGAGTCCAGCTTTCGCGTTCAAGTCTTGAGGAGACGTAAATGAAGAGATACGACTTTACGAATGCAACGCGTAGCACACACCATTAACGAACACTTTTTGGAATTCTTGGAGAATGAAATGAAACGACACTGCTTTAAGAATGCAACTCGAACGATGTTGTCATGGACGTTGGTGATCATGTCGACGGCGACTTCCCTGATTGCACAAGATCCGGTTCTCGATGGACAAGCCATACCAGCTGCGCCAGTACAGGCCATTGGTTTAGCTGCAGGAGTAGAAATGCCGTCCAAAGAAAAACTGGGGGGAGCGAAACAGTTTCAATTGATGCGACTATACGCGTTGGAAATCCGCCGTGTCGAAGCAGCCGCCAAGCTAGAGGATGCGCAAAAGACCAAGCTAACGATCGGCGCCAAAGGCCTCGCTAAGAAAAAATCCCAAGAGTTTGTCAAAACCATGATGGGAGTGGGGACGGAGATGCCTGTCGGTGGCGAAGCTCCCGCTGCTCAGCCCAAGAACAATGAGCCGGAAGTCAAGCTTGTCGAGGTCAAGAGCTTTGACGACCTGGATGACAATACCAAGGCTATGCTCGACGGTTTTTTGTCTCCGGTACCGAGACCGTTCGACGATGCTGAATGGCTGAAGCTTGTCAAAGGGGTGTTGAAGCCCGAGCAATACACCAAATACGAACAAGTTCTCGCGGAGAACAAACTCAAGATGGACAAGGCTTTGGTTGACGCCGAGTTGGCAAAACTGACCAAGGACTTGGCATTGAGCAAAGACCAAGAGACCAAGCTGGCGGCCCTGGTGCTGGAGCGGCTGGCCAAAGATAAACAAGGGCTCGGGGCAAGTGAAGGCTTGATGGCAATGCAAATGGCCATTCAGATGGAGGGGAGCCAACTCATTTTACAGCTTAGCAAAATGGACTCTGCAACACTTCGCAGCATCTTCACTGCGCCTCAGTTAGAGCAGGTTAATCTCAAGCTGGAGGTTCTTAAGGGCATCGTAGGGCAGATGAATCCTGACATTCAGGTTGCACCGTTGGAAGGCAAGTAGCCAGTGTCACAAGAATGGCCTTTAGATCCTAAAACACAAAAATACAATTTACGGAGTCGGAAATGAAATCTCAAATTTGCGTTTTGAATTTGGTTCCATACTTGTTGATGCAGGCCATGGCCGCCCTCTCTTTATCGAGCACGCTCGTGGCACAGGATCCAGACGAACCAGTTCGCGTGGGATCTTACGAAGTGCAGGGCGAAGGCCTGGCTGTTGCCCCAGCCATGATGGGTGCGCCTTCAAAAGAAAAAGTTGGGGGAGCCAAGCAATTTCAATTGCTGAATCTGTATACGATCGAAATCAGTCGTATCGATGCAGTCGCCAAGCTCGATGATGCCCAAAAGTCAAAACTGACCGCCGCTGTGAAAAAGATTGCCGCAGAAAGAGCGCAAGAGTACGCCAGAGACATGGACGCCACGATGGGTGGCGGAATCATGCCTGTCGGCGGCGCTGGTCCATCGCCCACCAAGCCGAAGACGAATGAGCCACCATTGAAGCTGGAAGAAGTCAAGAGCTACGCCGAAGTGGATCTGAATACTCAAATGATGTTGGGAAGTGGCTTTATCCCCCAAGCGGACCATCGAGAAGATGCGGATTGGCAGAAGCTAGTTAAGTCGGTGTTGAAGCCTGAGCAACAAGCCAAGTACGAGCAAGCGATTGCTGCGGAAAAGAAGGCCGTCGATAAGACGATGATCGACGCAGGGATCGCTGTGTTGAGTGTTGAATTGGTGCTGAGCAATGCTCAGGCCAGTCAACTGACGGCGCTTGCGATGGAGCAATTGGCATCGACCAGGCCGGCAGCAACCATCGCCGAGGATCCGGCGATGATAGGCATGGCTATGCCCGGCATGATTTTACCGGGCATGAACGGCCTACCCTTCTCGATGGTATTGGCCAAAGTGGATACGAAGAAACTCCGCGATGTGCTCGACCCTCAACAGTTTGAATTGCTCGACTTGAAGCTCGAGAATCACAGGCGATTTACAGCCGAGATGCCTGGCGCTGTCATCATTGTCCCTTAGTTCACAGGCGACCACCGTTAACGAACTCCGTTTGGAATTCTTGGAGAATGAAATGAAACGACACTGCTTTAAGAATGCAACTCGAACGATGTTGTCATTGACGTTGGCGATCACGTCGACGGCAACTTCTCTGATTGCACAAGATCCGGTTCTGGACGGGCAAGCCATACCGGCTCAGCCAGCACAGGCCATTGGACTAGCTGCAGGAGTAGTAATGCCGTCCAAAGAAAAGTTGGGGGGAGCGAAACAGTTTCAATTGATGCGACTTTACACGATGGAAATCCGCCGTGTCGAGGCGGCCGCCAAGCTGGAGGATGCGCAAAAGACCAAGCTAACGATCGGCGCCAAAGGACTAGCTAAGAAAAAGTCCCAAGAGTTTGTCAAAGCCATGATGGGGATGGGTGTGGGGACGGTGCTGCCCGTCGATGGCACAGCTCCCGCTGCTCAGCCCAAGAACAATGAGCCGGAAGTCACGTTTGTCGAGGTCAAGAGCTTTGACGACCTGGATGACAATACCAAGTCTATGCTCGACAGTTTTATGTGGCCGGAAGTGAAGCCTTACAACGATTCTGAATGGCTAAAGCTTGTCAAAGCGGTGTTGAAGCCCGAGCAATATACCAAATACGAACAAGTGCTCGCGGCGAACAAACTCAACATGGACAAGACCATGGTTGATGCCGAGGTGGCAAGACTCAGCAAAGAATTAGCACTGAACAAAGACCAAGAGATCAAGTTAACATCCCTGGTTCTGGAACAACTGGCAAAAGAGAAACGTGCTTCTGAGCCTACTAATCAAAACATGATTGCAATGCAAATGTCCATACAGATGGAGGGGAGCCAACTAATCTTCGAACTTTCCAAAATGAACTCTGCAAAATTTCGAGACATCCTGTCTCCTCAGCAGTTCGAACAGGTGAATCTCAAGCTGGAAATTCTTAAGAGCATCACAGGGGCCATGAACCCTGACATTCAGATTGCCCCGGTGGAAGGCAAGTAGCCAGTGTCAAGAGAATGGCTTCTGGATCCTAGAACACAAACATCCAATTTATCGAGTCGGAAATGAAATCTCAAATTTGTATTTTGAAATTGGTTCCATACTTGTTGATGCAGGCCATGGTCACCCTCCCTTTATCGAGCACGCTCGTGGCACAGGATCCAGACGAACCAGTTCGCGTAGGATCTTACGAAGTGCAGGGCGAAGGCCTGGCCGTTGCCCCAGCCGTGATGGGTGCACCTTCAAAAGAAAAAGTTGGGGGAGCCAAGCAGTTTCAATTGTTGAATCTGTATACGATCGAAATCAATCGAATCGTTGAGGCCGCCAAGGTCGATGATGCGCAAAAGTCAAAACTGATCGCCGCAGCAAAAGAGCTTGCACAGCAAAAGGCGCAAGAGTTCGCTAGAAGCATGGACGCCATGATGGGTGGAGGTATCATGCCTGTCGGCGGTGCTGCCCCATTGCCATCCAAGCCGAAAGCGAAAGAGCCGCCATTGAAGTTGGAAGAAATCAAGAGCTACGCCGAAGTAGATGTAGATACCCAAATGATGTTGGGGAATGGTTTCGTCGCTCAATCGGATCATCGAGAAGATGCGGATTGGCAAAAGCTCGTTAAGTCGGTGTTGAAGCCTGAACAGCAAGCCAAGTACGAGCAAGCGATTGCTGCGCAAAAGAAGATCGTCGATAAAACGATGGTTGACGCCGGCATCGCCATATTGCGCGTTGATTTGGTGCTGAGCAATGACCAGGCCAGTCAACTGACAGCGATTATGATGGAGCAATTGGCAAAGCCCAAACCCGCCGCAGCCGCCGCCGAGAATCCGGCAATGGCTGGCGTGATTGCTACCACCATGGAGGGTCTGAGCTTCCTCATGGAATTATCCAAAGTGGATACGAAGAAGATCCGCGATGTACTCGACCCTCAACAGTTTGAATTACTCGACTTGAAGCTCGAAAATCACAGGCGATTTGCAGCCGAGATGTCTGGCGCCGTCATGATTGTCCCTTAGTTCGCAAGCGACCACAGGCCACCACCATGAAAACGATTATCACCGCCCTCGTTGCAATCCTCTCCGTGATGGCGATAAGCAATGGTGCGTTCGCGCAGTTCGAAGTACGTCAAGACATTGGTGTTTCCCCCGATGTTCGGCTGATTTATCGAAAGGCCGCCGACTACTTGGCCAGTACGCAGGAAGGGGATGGCAGTTGGTCTGGTTTAGCCGGCGAACAACCAGCCGTTGCTGCCTTGGCGGTGATGGCGTTCTTGTCGACCGGAGAAGACCCTAACTTTGGCAGGTATGCCAAAAACGTTCGCGCTGCCATACGGTTCATAATCAGTAAGCAGAGTCCACAGACGGGATACATCCCAGAGAACATGTATGTTCATGGATTCTGCACGCTCGCTATGGCCGAAGCCTATGGTGCCGTCAGCGACGAATTGCTCTGGGCCGAATCGGATACTGCCGTGGGAAGGGCGACGCTCGATAGGGGAATCGTTGGAACTAGCCGTTAGGCTGGCAGTTGCTGCCCAAAAATTGAATCCATTCAAGGGCTGGCGATACGGTCCGAAAGATACTTCTGCGGATACCTCGGTGGTCGGTGCCGTGTTGATGGGGCTATTGGCAGCGAGAAATGCCGGTATCAACGTTCCCGATGAATGCATCGATAATGCCTTGAACTACATGCGCAGTATGACATCGATCGAAGCAGGTACGGTGGGTTATTCCAATATAGGCTTTGATAACTCCCCCGTCCGCCCCTCGATCGCTTGCCTGGTGTTCTCCATTGGCAAACGCTACGACTGGCCCGAGCTAAAAGCGGTCAAAGAGTTCCTCTCTCATCACTTGGATCCTGAGGACGTTGGCCACGGCTTTCCGGAGTACCAACGCTATTATCAAGCTCAGGCTTTCTTCCAAGCGGACTACGAGGGCTGGAAAACTTGGAATGCCGCGTTGATCAGTCACTACCGAGATATACAAACACCCGAAGGTCAGATCGGTACATGTGCGCATGGTCCGACCTATAGCACGGCCATGGCTATGCTTGCTATGGCTCTCAATTTTCGTTTTCTTCCCATTTACGAGCGATAACATGCCGCGAAGTGTTGTTTCAACTACTGTAGAAGGTCTCATAGCCAACGCTGCCAAATCGCGTAGAATTTCGACCGTCGCGACCACCGTCTGGCGACGGTGCATACTAGTGCACCTAATTTCTCTTTGTTCGTTGTCGCTCCATGCTAGCGAGCCCTCCGACGCTCCTTCCAAATCGGTATTGAAGTGGAGCAACGGTGACCAACTGGCGGGACAAGTGGTTGAGGCTAGTCCACAAGTTCTGCGGTGGAATACGAGTTTGTTTCACGAACCGTTGCACCTTCGTCCCGATTCACTGCGATCGATTACCTGGCAATACGACCGGCTTTCGAAACTCGTGCGACGCGGTTTTCGAGTGGAAACGATGCAAGGGAATCTCATTGTTGGCGACCTGATTGGATGCGACCAACAAATTGTTCGCTTGGAGAATTCTAGCTTCGGAGTAATCGAGATTCCGCGAAAGAACATCCGATCCATGGTCAATCTGACCGGCTCAGCGGGTCGCTGGCTTGGGCCGATGAGCATTGAAGACTGGGACGCGAGTCGAGAATTCAAGCAAGGGCTTTTGGATACAGCTCAAGGGCAGATCGTGTTCCCTCAAGAGAACCTCGTCTTTAAGAAGTTCGCCGTCAAAGAGAAGCTGCTTATCGATGTGGCTTTTCGTTGGGCGGGGACTCTGGACATGAAGTTCGGTTTTGCTGTCCCTAAAAAATGGGGCAATCTGGATGCCCCACCTGCCAGTAAAGAAGAGACGAACAAAGAAGCGGAAAAAACTGAAGCACCCGACAAGAGCAAAGGCTCGAGCTTGGTGGTCATGAAAATGGACCCGGGCGTTCTGGAGCAGCTTCCCAGGCTCGAGATGTTTTCCGACGCCATGGTTTTACAGCAAAAGGAAGTGTTTGATATCATCCTCGAAGAAGTAGATTTGGCAGCAGGCTTTCTTCGATTGGTATTTGAGTGGGATCCGCAAGGGAACCAGTTGAAGGCATTTGATGCGTCTGGAAAACTGCTTGCTACAATCGCTCTCAGTCCGCTTACGGAAGACTTCGAACCCGGCATTTTTGTCCTCAATCAAAATGGTCGTCTCACGCTAGACAACCTGGTAGTGACCACCCTACCAAATGCGATGACTGCAATGGAGGAGGTCATCGCAACCAAGCAAGGAAGATTGTCAGGGACGGTTGAAGGGTTTGATGGCAAGATGTGGTCAATTCGCCTCGCATCGGATAAATCGTTGGTTCAAGTCGCCAAAGATGACTTCTATTTGTCACATTTTGCTGCCGTGCCTGAAAGAAATACCACAAGTGGCAAAGCGGAGGAAAACAGGAATTCGATCACCAAGCTAGAGCTTCGCGACGGATCCCGCGTGGCAGGTGAAATGCAATCGATTGCCGATAATAGTTTGAAACTTCTGTCCGACGTTGGTACCAAGGCTTTAACAATCCGTTTGGATAGAGCACAGCAACTTGATTTCCCCAAAGTCATCGGCGATCAATCGGTCACAGGACAAACCGATGCGGTGACGCATGTTTTGGAAACAGAGGAAGGGCAATGCCATGGCAGGCTGAGCCAGGACGCCGAAGGATCGAATTCGCTCCTTTGGAAGCCGTTAGGGTGTGATCAAGCCGTTTCGCTTTTGGCTGGTGGTTTCGAATTCATGCCACCGACCCAACAACCACGAAGGCGCTGCAATCGATTGAATCGATGTCTCCCAAAAACCCCAATCGATATCGCGATCAATTGTACCTCCGCATGGCGATCGTTTTCCAGCCAACGTGCATCGTGTTCAGTCTGGCCAATTGTATGCGGAATCTTTTCAACGCAATGCGATTTTTCCAACCGGCGATGTAGTGCGCTGCCTGCTAGACGTACCAAGTGCGGCGCAGTCGACGCTCGATAGTCCTCCCTGGAAAATCATCGAGAGTGAAGTGAAACCAAAGGGTGAGGGAATGGATCCAGGTCTTGCCTTCAATCGCTATGCCTGCCACCCCTCGCTGCTGGAAACCGGTGGCTTCTCAATAACGGTGCGAGGTGGAATGAACAAGACTAAATTCGAAGTGGGAATGGCGCTCAATAATGAACAAATAACGTCGCGACTCGAAATCAAGTTATTCGCTAGCAAGCCGACAGACTCTGGTACTCTGGTTTATTTGTCGGTCACGGCTCTGCAAGGGAATATGGTATCTGTCAACCTGTGCGCGGATCCGATGCTAGGAGATGGTGTGATCCCCCAATCGTTTCCCGCCACGCAGGATATCGTTTGCTCTTTCAAAATTGAAGACTCAGAACTGGTTGGAAGTATCAATGGCCGAGAAACCTACCGCAAGAAACTAAAACTTTCCCCCGATGCGACGCGAGGTGTTGCTATCGGGCTACATGACAAGCTTCCCATCATATCGATTCACCAGGACAACAGTTACTCTGTCCGAAATGCTTTTGTTCGTCAGGATAGCCGCGAGGTAGCGCTGACCGAGCCTCGCTTTGTCATGCATCAACCAGCTCGAAGTTTTGCTGGTCGGTCGCAATGGCGATCTCTGGCGAGCTGACATCGTGTCGATGAACGATGAGTCGGTCACGGTCCGAAGCGGTGGCAGGCATTGGTTATCGAGCGGTCCCTGGTCTCTTCCCTTCTTTGGCCTGATCTTCCACCCGTGGAAGAAGAAACGCCGATGGACGAAGAATCATCCAGGGACACCGAACAAGGTAGCGCCGACGAAGGCAATACTGAGCAAGATAACACGGAGCAAGCTGCAGAAAAGACCGCGAAGGTAGAGGCGAATCAACCAGCCGTCCCGCTTTTGCCCCCAAACCTGGCAAACTGACTGATGTTCAACTGGTGCTTAGCGACGGCACCAAATTGACGCTCCAACTGAGAGTTGGGGAACGAAAACAGTTATTGGCTCGTCCCCAAATTATGGGCGTCTGGAATTGCCCACGGCCGATATTATCGAATTGCGTAGTGGCAGCCAGGTTGCGGCTGCCGCTGACTATGAAGGCCGACAGTGGCGATCAAGCTTGGTAAGAACCTGCCCCCGATGCAGGCTCCTGGCGGCGGGGAAGGACAGGGGGAAGGCCAGGGAGGTGCCGAAGCAGCCTTGGTCGGACAAGAGGCACCTACCTTCAACGTGAAAAGCCTCGATGGATCGGACATCGATCTCGCCACCTACCGTGGCAAGGTCGTGGTGCTCGACTTTTGGGCAACATGGTGTGGCTACTGTGTCGAAGAGTTGCCTGGAATGGTGGCCGAGATCGGCAAGTTGCCGCATGATAAAGTTCAACTGATTACTCTCGACCAAAACGAAGACGCAGAAACGATCACCGCGTGGATGAATGAGAAGGGGCTCAAGTTTGTAGTCGGTTTGGATAAGGATCAGGTAGCGCCTCAGTACAAAGTCAATGGATTGCCAACGACCTTTGTCATCGATCCCGCTGGCAAGATTGTGCATGTCAAAGTTGGTGGAGGTGAAGAAGCATTTAAAGCGTTGATGCAGGCCGTTAACAAAGCTGTTGATGAAGCCGCACCATCGGCCGCATCCCCATCGGCAAACACGATGCAAGCTTCGCAGAATTCGAACGAGCCAGGCTCTGCACCATCGGCAGCGAGGCCCGATCAGACCACGGAGAATGCAGCAACAAAGCCGGTCACCGACAAGCCAGCCGCTCAGAAGAACGCGTTGGTTGCCGTTGCAGCGCATATCCAACCTGCGAAGGGCGACCAGCCTGCACTGTTGGTCATTCAAGCCACGATTGCCGAGGGCCACAAGGTTTTTTCGCTCACACAGAAAGCGGGAGGGCCAGTGAAGACCAAGATCAAATTAGATGCGTCAGCCGGATATCGGATTAGTGAATTCCTATCGCTTCAGGAGCCCAAGAAGTATCCCGAGCCGACCTTCAACAATATGGAAGTGGAGATCCATCAAGGATTCGTTACCTGGTATGGCACTCACTGGAAATCCCCGCCGATTTCGCATTGGAATCCTACGATCACAGGCAAGGTCAATATGCAGGTGTGTAATCAAAACAACTGCTTCGCCCCTCGCGACTATCCGTTCACTGCCAAATTGGCCACTAACCTGGCGGAGCACGACACGCTCGACCTGGCAAAAATCAAACCTGGGAAATGATGGCGTTTCACGCAGAGCGCTGCCTTAGGAACGCTGGTTCCTGATCCGTGGCTTTCTGGTGTTGGCCATGAACGCGAACAACTCGCAGAATTGCTATACAACTTTGAAGATCGCTGAGGGACTCCGAGGTTGGATGTCGCATGGAATTATGACCGTTTTCGCGTTTCAATTCAGTTCTTGCTACGAATCAAAGGATGCATGATGAAATCGCTATTGAAGAACGCCCTCTTGGGCTCAGCACTTGGATTGGCAAGCCTTACCAGCCTCCCTGCGATCGGGCAGGAGAAGCCAGGTGTAGTATCCGGAGCCTCGATTAAAGGGGCGGCCGTCGCACCCAAGTCCGACGAAGCTTCGCCCGACCTAAAAAAGGCCGCAGAGGCAGTTGCCAAGGCGATGAACCAAAAGGAGTGTGAAAAAGCTTTTGAATTCATGACGCCTAAAGGGGAAAGTGAGTTCATTGGCACGATGCTCTTGCAATTCGCCTCCATGACGCAGATGAGTGATGAAGCGCCGGTTGGTGCTGCTGAAATTCCCGAGGGTATCAAGAAGCTCCGGCAGATGACAAAGGAGCTTGGGCTTGACAAAGTTGAAATGCCTCAGTTCACCCCTACAGGTGCCCCTGACGACCTGGAAACGATGTTGGAGGAATTGAATTTAGTTCGCAAAGAACTGCTGGAATGTATCCCAGAAAAGGACCGCCGCAAGGTGACGGTGGCGATGATGGAAGTCATGGCCAGTGCTTTTGTTTCGCCTATGTCGCTGGAAGTCGGGCCGATTGAGGTCTCTGGAGATGAAGCTGACGTCGCTCTCGTCATGAAAATGGACCCGGACTTTGCTGGACAGGCTGGGGTTGCAATGCCTGCCGAAGGCAATGAGCCCGAAGTGGGCGAGTATTTAATGTTCGTCAAGAAAGATGGGGCATGGAAGTTTGACGGGATCAACACCAAGCGGACCATGACACAAATGGGACAGCGTATGGCTTCGGGTGCCGAGCCGTTCAAGGCGATCGAGAACCTATCGATTGCAGGCCAGTCGAATGAGGGCAAGGCCATCAACCTAACGGACTACAAGGGCAAGGTCGTGCTTGTGGACTTCTGGGGCACTTGGTGCGGTCCTTGCGTAGCGAGCTTGCCCGAACTAACTGAGCTTCATGAGAAATACCATGCCAAGGGATTTGAGATTTTGGGTGTGGCGGCTGATGATGCGGATACGTTGAAGGCCTTTCTCGAGAAGAAGTCGCTGGCCTGGAAGCACGTAGTCGATGCAGAAACGGAAATCGCTGCCAAGTATGGCATCAATGCTTTCCCAACGACTCTTTTGATCGATAAGCAAGGCAAGCATGTGGCAACTAACTTGCATGGCGAATCATTGGCGAAGGCGATCGAGCTCCTTCTGGAAGGCAAAACGCTCGAGTCGATCAACGGTAACGCGCAGGACATTTTGGCGAGTGGCCAGAAGCAAGCTGCGTCAGAGAAGAAGCTAGTGTTCTTGCATTTCAGCGCTTCGTGGTGCCGGCCGTGCCAAGCTTTAGAAAAATGGATGGCTCAGCCTGAGATCCATGAATTGCTTGCACCTGTCTTTGTCGATGTAAAAATCGATACTGACCATCATCATGGTGCGAATGATCTGATGTCGCAATTGGCCAAGTCCGACGCCAGCGAAATGGGCATTCCATGGTTTGCCGTGCTGAACGCAAACGATTCCAATCCAGTCATTACATCCAGCGCTGAGAAGATTGGGAACATTGGATTGCCCGATTCACCTGAAGGCCAAGCCCATTTCGTCAAGATGTTTGCCAGCACTGGCAAGTTTTCCAAGGACCAATTGGAGCTGATTCGAAGCTCTATCAAGAAGGCTGTTGAGGGTTTCTCCACGAAAGAGTCGAAGTGATGAATCGGCTGAGTGCCTTCCAGCAGAACTGTTCGAGCCCGAGTCAGCGCGGCAACGCGCTGGCTGGGCTCCTCGCCGCTCCTTTGCCGAAAGACTATAGTGTCACATAGCAAATCGTTTCACTATTGTTTTCCCGTTTGTAAGGTAGATGGCCTTCCCTATGATCGCGACACAACACATTTCACTAATTGGGGCCCCTGTCGACTTAGGGGCGGGGCGTCGCGGTGTGGATCTAGGACCCGCTGCCTTGCGACATGCTGGAATCAATGAACGTCTATCGCAGCTCGGTTTTCATGTCATTGATGAAGGAAATGTACCGGTACCCAACTGGGAGTCATTAGATATCCCTTCCGCTAACGAGAAGCTTCGTTATCTGACCCCGCTGATCAACTTCTTCAAAAACCTAGCCACGAAGGTTGGCGAAGTTGTCGAAAGCGGACGATTCCCTGTAATTATCGGAGGCGATCATAGTTTGTCACTGGGAACAATTAATGGTTCAGCGATGATTGGCCGGACCACTAAACGGCGGCTAGGCGTTCTTTGGATTGATGCACACGGCGACTTTAATACGCATGAAACAACGCTGACCGGCAACATACATGGCATGCCGTTGGCCGCTCTGGCTGGCCTGGGTCACCCTTCGTTAACAAAGCTAATGGGAAGTTCTCCCGTCGTCGATCCTCGCTCCATTGCCATCGTAGGTGCCCGAGACCTCGATCCACTAGAGCGAGTACTACTTAAAGAGGCTGGTGTGCATGTTTTCACAATGCATGATATCGATCGCAGAGGAATGTCGGCTGTGATCGAACGCGCAATGGAACTCATTTCCAAGGACAACGATGGAATCCATGTCAGCTTCGACATGGATGTTCTCGATCCAAGGGAAGTGCCAGGGATAGGTACTCCGGTTCCGGGAGGCATAACCCTGCGTGAAGCCCATCTGGCCATGGAATTAATCCATGCGCAACAGAATCTCCTAAGTCTTGACTTGGTTGAGACCAATCCGATTCTTGACAACAACAATCTCACAGCCAAGGTTGCTGTCGAGCTAATTTGTTCAGCCTTAGGTGAGACGATCTTTTAAGCTGAACCATACAACGATGGAACTTGAACTAGACCTATTTTCACAATAACCACAAAACTTTAGACAACAAGATCTCAACATGAGTACTACTATGCGCCTTCGCACTGGAATTTTCTGGTCTTTTTGCTGCAGCGTCATGGCTTTTCTATTTCAGTCGACGTTGGAATGTCGCGCACAGGAAACTCGTGAAACGCTACCAGCTCGCGTCACCGAAGTTGAAGGGGTTTCTGAATACCGCTTACCCAACGGCTGTCGAGTCCTCCTTTATCCCGATGCTTCGGCTCAAGTCTTGACCGTCAACATGACCGTTCTGGTTGGGTCAAGGCATGAAGGCTACGGCGAAACGGGGATGGCCCACTTGTTAGAACACATGCTGTTTAAGGGCACCCCTAAGCATCCAAACGTCAAAGAAGAATTGAAGCAGCGTGGTGCGACGGACATGAACGGCACGACATGGTACGATCGAACCAATTTTTACGAGACTCTACCAGCCTCCAATGAAAACCTGGATTGGGCAATCGAGATGGAGGCGGATCGGTTGGTGAACAGCTACATTCGCGGGGAAGATCTCTTCTCAGAAATGACTGTCGTGCGGAGTGAATTCGAAATGAACGAGAATTCTCCTCAGCAGATTCTGATGCAACGGATGAACGCCAATGCATTCGAGTGGCACAACTATGGCAAATCGGTCATCGGTAGCCAAGCCGATATCGAACGTGTACCAGTCAACAGCCTTCGCAAGTTCTATCAAAAGTATTATCGGCCTGACAATGTCGTGCTCATCATCACCGGGAAGATCGATGAGAAAGCTGCCTTGACCTCGGCCGTCAAACACTTCGGGGGACTGGAAACTCCCAAAGTGCCGCTTGAACCAACCTACACGCAAGAGCCAACCCAAGATGGTGAAAGGA
Source organism: Ottelia alismoides (assembly GCA_037367405.1). Taxonomy (NCBI): domain Eukaryota; kingdom Viridiplantae; phylum Streptophyta; class Magnoliopsida; order Alismatales; family Hydrocharitaceae; genus Ottelia; species Ottelia alismoides. Next base: position 9,730 of record JAZKJV010010932.1, on the reverse strand, counting down.
TCGTATACCTGCGACGTACGGGTGGCACACCTGTCGCAGGCGTTGTGTATCATATTCCAGCTGCATCCCATGCAGATTATCCTGCCGTGAAGCTCCTGTCGCAAATGTTGGGTATGGAGCCCAATGGGATCCTGTTTCAAGACTTGATCAAGTCCAAGAAGGCCACCCAAGTGTCTACGATGTCGATGGAATGTCACGATCCCGGCATGTTTACGGCTATGGCTAGCGTCCCAGAGGAAACGAGCGATGAAACAGCCGTTTTGTATCTGTCGGGCCATCTGGCAAGTCTATTAGAAACCGGTTTGGAAAAACACCTAACGTCCGATCTACTAGAACAGGCAAAAGCAGCGCTCGCCAAATCCTACGAGCAAAGCCTATTGGATTCGAAGTCTCTCGCAATGACGCTCAGCGACTGGTCAGCTTACGGTGATTGGCGTTTGTTTTTCGTGGCGAGAGATCGTACTGAAGATGTGACTCTGGATGATTTGAAGCGAGTGGCTGGTGACTATTTCCGAGCCAGCAACCGCACCACAGGCATTTACCTGCCTACGGACAAACCGCAACGCTCAACTATTCCAGTCGTTGCGAATATTGAAACCATGGTCAAGGATTACAAGAGCGATAAAGCAGCTCTCCGGGTCGAACAGGCCTTTGAACCCAAGCCGCTCGAGATTGAAAAACGTCTTGTCGAAGGAAAGCTCGCATCAGGCACCAAGTACGTGCTGCTTCCCAAAACAAGTCGAGGCAATGTATTCCGACTACAACTAACGCTCGACTTTGGAACACCTGCCGATTTCAGCTCGCGTGAAGCCATATCCGCTGCATCCCTACTAGGACCTTGCTTGATGCTAGGCACGGAAAGCTACACACGAGAACAGTTGGATCGCTTGCAAACGAAGTACAAGACGCAGATTCAATTCATGAGCCAACCAGGGGAGCTCACGTTGTCACTAGAAGGCCGAGAGGAGTTCCAAGCGGAAACCCTGGAATTGGTTCGCGAATTGCTTCGCAACCCCAAGTTCCCAGAAGAAGATTTCTCACAGTTCAAGTCGAGCCAGTTGACGCAGATGTCGCAAGCAAGGAACAACCCCGAAATGCTGGCGCAAATCTCGCTGTCGCGTGCTCTAAATCCCGTGGAGAAAAACCACCCGCAATTCGTGCCGACATTCCAGGAAATGTTCAGTGAACTCCAGAAGTCAAAGATCGAATCGGTCAAGAGTGTGTATGGTCTTCTGTCGGGAAGCCACGGCCAGATTGCCGTAGTGGGTAAGTTCGACAAAGATCAGATGCTGAAGCAGCTTGAAGAGCTACTCAATGGCTGGAACTCCTCCGCCAAGTTTGTCCGAATGAATACCGAAGTGTTCCCAACCAAGACAGAGAACATTGAGTTGATCACTCGAGATCAAGCTAGCGCCGTATATATCCGTGGGACCAGCCTCAAGGCCAACTTCAAAGACGAGGACTACGAGGCACTCACCATAGCAACTGACATTTTGGGAGGTGCTTCACTAGATAGTCGACTTGCCAAAGGTGTTCGTGACGAGAAGGGGCTTTCCTACCAGATTGGCTGCCAATTCGAGGCAGGTGAGTTCGATTCCGCAGGTCAATTTGTGCTCTTTGCTGTCATGAATCCTACTAACAAGGCTCCCTTGGTTAAGGCCGTTGATGAGGTGCTTTCGAAGTTGACTGAAGCTGGATTCTCGGAAGATGAGCTACGGTCTAGCATCACCACTTACGAGAAGAGGATTGAAGCAACACTCGCGGAGGATGCTAGCCTGTGCAGCGTACTGCAGCGGTACTTGCGCCGGGGCTTGAGTCTACAGTTTTTGGCTCAAAGAATGGAACGTATCAAGAGCTTGACGGTTGAAAAGGTCAATAATGCGGCGAAGAAATTGATTTCGAAAGATGCCGTTCACGTCTTGGCAGGCGACTTCCCCGAGCCGAATCCGGCCAATAAGTGATTTGCCCAACCAACAAAATGATCCGTTCGGGTAGAATGAGACGTGACTAGCTTCGCGATGGAAGCAACACCACTTCTCACGATTCGGCATATCTGCGAATGGATAAGTTAACTCACATTCTCGGCGAGATCGGCAAGGATCCTCACTCGCCAGATGCTTCCAATCAACTACTTGGATTGGTGTACGATGAACTTCGCCGAATGGCAGCAAGAAAATTGCGGATGGAGTCCCCCGGCCAGACCTTACAAGCGACGGCATTGGTCCATGAAGTTTGGTTGCGCTTGCTTGAAACGTTAGAAAGCCACGCAAAAGAAGGGAGTTCCTGGCAGAGTCGACAGCATTTTTTTGGAGTGGCCGCAGAAGCCATGCGGCGGATCTTGATCGAGAAAGCTCGCTTCAAAAAACGTCTGAAGAGGGGTGGGCCGAATGCCAAACGAGAGGATTTGAGCGAATCGCATCCGACGACCAAGCCAATCGAAGATGATTTGCTGGATCTACACTCTGCCTTGGAGGCGTTTGAGAAGGTAGACCCGGTAAAGTCGCAAGTTGTCAAGTTGAAGTTCTTTGGTGGCATGACTACGAACGAAATCGCCGAAACAACACAGTTATCCGTGGCTACTGTGGAACGCTATTGGGTCTATGCCAGGGCGTGGCTTTACCAAAGAATGGGTGAGAGTACCTCGCATGAATAGCGCGAATCAGCAAACAGACGAAGATATTTTTTCGGCAGCGTTAGCCTTCGAGCAACCTGAGGATCAGGATCGCTATGTAGCCACGACTTGCGAAGGCGATGCCCAGCAACGTGATCGCGTCCTGAACCTACTGGTATCCCATCGAAGGCTATCGAAAAACAAAACTACCTTTGTGCTCGATATACCAGATCAGGTTTGTAACGCCTTGATGGCGGAAGATCCTGTCTCGATTGGCGAGTACATCGGCCCTTACCGCATCATGCAGTTGCTAGGTGAGGGGGGCATGGGGCTCGTTTACCAAGCTGAGCAAACCGCGCCCATTCGCCGTCGAGTCGCCTTAAAGTTGCTTAAACCTGGGATGGACTCGCAAAAGGTACTGGCTCGCTTTGAATTGGAACGCCAAGCCCTAGCTGGAATGGAGCATGCTGGAATTACCCAGATCCTGGATGCGGGAATAGCCGAGTCTGGGCGTCCCTATTTCGTTATGGAATTGGTCAAGGGAATCTCGATTACCGAGTATTGCCGTACGCATCAGTTGCAACCCTTAGGCTGCATACAATTGATGATTCACGTCTGCAGCGCCATCCAGCATGCTCATCAACGCGGCATTATTCATCGCGATATTAAGCCATCAAACATCTTGGTGGCTCAAGGCGACAACGGACCGGCTCCAAAAATAATCGACTTTGGGATCGCCAAACTGGTGAATGACTCGATGTTTCATAACGATCACTTCACGCTACATGGGGAGATGATCGGAACTCCGGAGTACATGAGTCCCGAGCAGGCGCTGTCCAACGCCGAAGGAGTTGACACAAGAACTGACGTGTATTCGCTTGGTGTACTTCTATACGAGCTGCTCACCGGTGAAACTCCCCTAGCAGGCGTCAATGCCGATGTAGGAATGTCTCGCCTTCGACAGCTCTTTCGAGACTCAAAGATAGAGCTACCTTCACAACGTATTGCACGTCTCCGATCCTCGACCGAGTCCAATAGGCAGTCACCTCCGGCAGATGACGTAAAGCCCGAGAAGTATTTGCGAGGGGATGTCGATTGCATCGTCATGAAATCTCTTGCGCGTGATCCCAATGATCGATATCAGAGCGTCTCTGAACTCAAACGAGATCTTGAGCGGTTTGTCGTTGGCCTGCCCATCGAAGCTGCCCCCCCCAGCGTTCTTTACCAACTGAAAAAACTCATTAAACGGCATCGAGTCCTAGCGTCCGTCGCCTCTCTAGCGTGCATGGTAGTCGCAATTTCATCTGCTATGGCAATTCTCTTCGGATTGGTAGCCAATGATCGACTCAAAGATGTACTGCAGATGCAGTCAGAGTTACAGATCGAACGGGACAGAGCTCTCGATGCGGAAAGAAAAGCTCGATTGTTGGCTCAAAGCTATTTGTTGCCGTTTGTGTTCGAGAAATCGATGCGGAGGTTCTGTAGAGATCACTGGGAACAGCTAACCGAAGTCAATCCAAAATTGAAATCCGTTGAACTTCCTAAGGAAAAAGAGCCTCTGCACCCAGAGATACAACTCACGATTATTGATTCGAATTTGATGGTTATGGACCCACTTCTGATTGCACTGGGCGACGAGAAGTGGTTGCCCCGGGTTCTGGGCCGACATCTCGAAACAAGATCTCGATTCCGTGCTCCTATTCAACCAAACGATTGCCGTCGGTGAGACGATAGAAGTCACACCCACTATGCCTTCCTCAGACAATGCACTGGACAACACGACACCAGCTCAACCGTCTCCCTCTGAAATCGCGACATTTGGCTCTTCGGGACTCCTTGAGCACAGAACTGCCTTCAGCTTTAAACTCGCCTCCAAAAAAGCCTTCTTGGAATTCCTCAGCGAAGAAATTCGAACGATTGACCCGCAGTTACCATTAGCTGCATACGCAGAGGATATGCTCGGTCTTTGCCTGATTGAAATGCAAAGTCCCGAACTTGCTCTCGCTCATTTCAGCGAAAGCGTGCGTATTCGCAGCATTTACCCCGAACTTGTCGTTGAAAGGCTTCTATCGCAGTTATTCATCGCTGATTGCTTGCATCGACTCGACAAATTTGCCGAATCCAATCTTGCAATCTCTAAAGTGCGATCTGAAATCGAGGAAAAACGCGAGTCTATCGATGCCCATTCAATTGAGTACCTGGAAAAAACCGCCAAAACCATCGGCACCTCCACTCCGTAGCTTGCAACCAAGGATTCTCCTGATGACACCTGGTTCAATCCAAACGCGTACAGTCCAAGAACGAAGCTTCCTAGCGAAGGCCTTTCTCGCACTTGCACTCCTGATCAGCAACGGAATGTTCCTCGATCCGATAGCATGGGCTAACCATGACTCCAGGGCTGAGGATGACACGTTGACCCAGGTTGGCAAGCAAGTAGTCGAGGCACTGAACTGGAACGAGACGAAAAACCTCTCTGCCATGATGACAGCCCAGGGAATGGCGGATTTTTGCACGCAGCAAATCGGCATTACCGGTCAAGCGCATGCATTTTTTCAGGATCCTGGGGAAATCCCCGACACATCCAAGCTTGTCCAGATTTGTAGCCAAATTGGCGTCGACGCGCATCAAATCGCTGAATCGATATCCATCTTGGCAGATCCGAATTTCGCGGAGAACCTGAGGGCACATCACAATCAGTCTCGCATGAATTGTAGAAGGTTGGCAGAACAACTGAGCGGCGAGCAACTTGTGAGGCTAACCGATGCGATCTCCTTGGAACTCGCGAATTTCAAAGCGAAACCAAACCGGTTTATGTTAGGGCCGATTGAGAAACGCTCGAACACGGAAGCACTCGTAGCGGTGGACCTGAGAGGTGCTCAAGAATCGATAGGTGATTCTCGTAGGTCTCAATCCAATTCTCCGAATGATGCCGCCCTCTATTGTAGGTTCGTGAAACGAATACAGGGTTGGTTGTTCGATGGGTTCGACAGCGAAAAACTGTATGAGCAACAACTGAGGCTGCTCAAGTCCATTGATCTTAGCAAGGTCTACATACCTCAAGAGCTTCGTGATTCCAATTGGCTCGACTGCCGAAATCGCTGGAGCTTGGCCCGCAGTCGCCAATCGAAGCACTGCATCGTTTTCTGGGCTAAGGGTTACGGTCACCTCGACCCCAACTCCGACGCTGTACCCGCAAAATTCCGGGTGGATGTGGATGATCTACTAGCTCAAGCCGATCGTTTCTTCGAGACCAATGTTGCCAAACTAAAGTTTGCCGATGTCCAGGAGGGAATGTCGCAGTTGGCAAAGTTCAAACTGCAAATTTTCTTGGTCCACACGGAAGAATGGGTCGCGGCTGGTGCAGGTTCGGATGATGTCATCGGAGGACTTTGGGTGAGCCCCAGCGCGTGCCAACCGGTCGGCTCGACCGTGGCGCATGAAATCGGCCACTGCTTTCAGTACCAAGTCCACTGCGACTTAAAAGGCAAGCATGGATTTCGCTACGGCTTTGGCGGTAACGGAGGCAATGCTTTCTGGGAACAGAGCGCTCAATGGCAGGCTTTCCAGGACTTTCCCGACGAGATTTTTCACGGACACGATTTTCTAGGATACCAACAGAACTTTCATCGTCACTTCCACCATGAAGAGCAACGCTACAGTAGCTACTTCCTACCCTATTACTGGCAACAAAAGCATGGCAGCGATATTCTCGCTCGAATCTGGCGCGAGGCGATCGAACCCGAAGACCCAATCCAAGCCTATATGCGTATTTCAGGAATCGACTTTTCCCAATTCAATGACGAGTTGTATGACGCAGCCTGTCGCCTCGTCACTTGGGATGTTGATGCGCTACGGGAGCTCGGGAAACCCTTTGTGGGAGCGTATACCCATAGCCTCGTTGCCAGCCAGGACGGCTACTCCAGAGTCGATTACAGTCGCTGCCCTGGGACGACAGGTTACAACGTTATGGAACTATCGATCTCACCCCCTGCCGCATCCGGAGAGCCTCGTCGCATTGAGATCGATTTTCGCGGCATCATGAACAAACCTCACTACAATCCCTCACCAGCGAACATCAAGCCAGGATGGAGATATGGCTTCGTCGCTTTATGCGAAGACGGTCGTAGAGTCTATGGAGAGATGCATCGCAAACCATCCGCAACCATTGCATTCCAACCACCTCTGGATTGCGTGCGAGTCTGGTTTGTGGTCACTGGGGCTCCTGAAAGCTATCGTCCCCATCCATGGGATGAGGACCTCAAGAACGATGAGCAATGGCCATATGAAGTGAAGCTTACGGCGACGGAAATCGTGAACCTATCGAACCCAGATGGCCAACAATAGCGACGTCGCGGGCCTGAGTCAGCGAAGTGATTTCTTTGCGTTGAAGCGGCTTTGCGCGAGCTAACGAAAGTTTAGGAGATCTCAATAAGTGAAAGTTTGGCATGCGATTGGTGGTCGAGTCGGGGAGAGGAGTTCTGAAACGTCATGCCTAGGCCAAACTCCATTTCTTTCGGAGCGCCCATTGAGCGCCCCACAGGCAGCATAGAACAAGGAAGAGCGCCCAACTATCGATCGCCCCATCACCCATGCGAACAGCCTGCACCACTTCGATAGCCGCCTTCCGCTGCTTGCGGGAGAGCGCCTGAAAAACTTGGTCCAACTCATCAGGGCTGAATAGCCCCCCCCCCGCCGCTTCATTCATGGCAGCGAGTTGCCCAAGAAGAGCCCAATCGGGCATAGGTTGTATGGTCTCGATCGATTGATCCAGGACGAGGAACGGCATTAGGCCCACGATACGCTTACCATCTGAACCAAGCGTGCTCGCTTCAAGCCGGTACTGGCCAGCTTCTTTCGGAGCGGTAAGGCGCCCTACCAGCGTTCGATCACCGCTACGTTCGAGCGAGATGTTACCTAGATCTTGCCCATCCTTAATGAGCCGAACCTTGGTGGCAGGCGGGATCGGAGTCGAAGTGGCTCCTGGCGTCCACAGGACCTGAATCTCTGCCGATTGAGCTCGATAAAGTCGTCGCTTATCCATCTCGATGGTCAGGCTTTCTTCCGCGGGTTCGCCCCGCAAGCCGAACAATACAACCTGCCGCCAAAACTGTTTATGTATGTCCCCTTTACCTTGCAGCTTCCATTGCCAGGTGGTGTCGAACGCCAGGCAGAGCACCTTGCCTTTCTCAGCTTCATTCACCACCATCATCGGATCGCCTTTGGGACTTTCGAGCAGCACCCGAATCCCTGCTGCGTTCTTCACTTTCCCCCAACGATTGGCCCCTTGCATCGGTCGCAAAGACTCCCAGGTCTGCAGATTGTTCGCCCCTAATGTGGTCGTAGGGTGTTCGGCCCCGGAGGGCTGCAACTGAATGGGTTCATCGAAATGCATGGAAGCGAGCCTCGGCGCGTTCCGCGCTTGACGCATGCGACCGTCCATGGCGAACGGGATGACGGGGGCTAAAGGATTGTTGGCATATCCACCCGGTCCATAGCTATGAAATCCACCGAGCAAGATCAAGCCAGTACCACTCTTCACTTGATCGAGGATCATCTTCCAAGAGACGCTGTTCAAGGCATCTGAATCCAGATCACCGATGATGAAAGCATCGAATTCGCCCCCTTTCAACTGTGGCGTGAGGTCCTTGGGCCACTCGGGAGGGTAGACCAACTGAAAGTCGACTTGAAAATCGCGAGAGGACTCTAACGAGCGACGCAGGGCCAACTGTTCGTATCGCGGTTCCCCTTCCAAATAGAGGACCCGAGCCCCACCTTTTCGCACATTGAGGAAGCAAATGGCTTGATTGTTCTCTTCAATCAACTCACCGTCGACCACCGGAGTTCGGAGGTGGAGTTCATACGCTCCAGCCGCAGGAGCGATGAGGGTGAAACGTAGCGGAATGGTTTGTTCATTCTGCTCGGGCACCCACGTCTCTTGTCCAATCATTTGTTCATTACCAGTTGCATCGCGTAACCAAAGCTGGACCGGTAGCTCCCGATGGATGACGCCGCGCGCCTGCAAGAGTCCCGTCAGTACGGTTTGATTGCTAGAGAACACGGTTAGCTGTTCAGGTAGGCCTTCGATGGCGATGTCGCGAAGTTTACCTGTCTCGTTGCGTGGACCGATCCCTAAGAAAAAGATCGGGATATCGAGCTGCGTGAATTGCTTGACGACTTGCTGCGGTTCAACGGTCGAAGGGGTGACCGTCTGCGTGCCGTCCCCCATCCAAATCAACGCCGAGAGGGGTGGCTCGACCTGAGTAGACAACAACTGACCAAGTGCCACGCCCACATCGGTTGTCGCACCTGTGGCGTCGATAGGCAAAGAGACCGCAGTGGCATCGGTATTGAGAGAATTGGCATCACTCTTTAAAGCACGTAATTCACTATCATAGAGATAGGGGACGACCAAGGTTTCCTTACCGAGCCGATCCTGATTGGCGCGTATCCGCTGCCATAGTTTTCGTTCCACATCCCAACGGGAACCGCTGGTTGCATCGGCCGCCAGGTTCATGCTTTCAGAGGTATCGATCATCACCGCCAACGCCCCTTTAGGTTCGCTTTGACTAGTGAACACCAAACCTGGACGCAAGAATGCGAGGAGTATGACGAGCAACGCAGTCGCGCGTAATGCGAGGAGTATGAGGCGTTGTCGGAGAAGTAAAGGGCGATCCTCACGCAGCATCCATAGCGCCAGGATCCCAAGCAAACCAAAGATCCCTGGCAAGGCATAGCTCCCAAAGATGGGATCGACAGACCAGTCCCATTCGGTGTTCATGCCGCACCCCTTGCGCTTCGATCTGTCGGGGCCAGCTTTAGCGAATAGAATCGGCTGGACATGGCTTGTTCACACAAGAACAAAACGCCCAGGACGAGCATCAGAAACGGAGCGAGCTCGCGACCGAAGCGGGTCTGGCCAACACTACTTGTAACTTCCTCCTTTTCCTTCGCGACTTGATACTGATTAACCCCCATGGCCGCATCGAGCGATTCTGAGGGAATGCGTTGCAGAATCAAATCATCCTTGATCAAGTTTACCGAGAAGCCTCGCACCACAGGCTTGTTGTCGCGTATCCCACGCAATCGATAAACACCGGGAACCTTCGTAAACGGAAATAA